>ML495864.1:71419-82998 GCA_005239535.1 Nicotiana rustica
TTTTCTTTTATATATCGAGAGGATATGGATTATTCACAGGTATACATGATTGAGACTAGATACCTACACTTGGCCGGTTACTATGTTTCATCCTAGCACCATGGTTCTACTATTACACCTTTGGAAAAGAACCCGGCGAAGAAAAACCAAAGGGAATTCATTACTAACTACAAAAGACTCAATCTTAATCAATAACAACAATTTACAAAATGTCTTCATATATGAAGTATGGGTATATACATCAAGTTGTACATCGAGCTGCTAGCAAAAAGACAAAAAAAACAAAATACATCCAGTTTTATAGCATGTAGCAGAAGAGTACAAAGTTTTCCCAAAAATAAAGACAAAAATTAGCCACCACCCCCAACTAGAAATCATGCATTGTCCCCAATGCATAAGAATGTAAAGAGTGAGTAAGGGGTCTCCCTGGGGTGATCTAAGCGCTATGGCAGTCTGTGGCATGCTGTGTGGGTGAGGGATCCTCAACTGCCACAGAAACAGGAGGAGATGACTGCTCAGCAGGAGTGATGTCAGCTACTGGCGGAGGGGGAAGCGCGGTGGACTCAGTATCCAGAGGGATGGCTGTGTGTGAACTGCTGCCCTCAGCTGCCGATGACTGGGATGCTGCCGGGGTGCCCGTGTCCTCTAAAGATTGCTGGATGGCAATCTGCAGAAGTGCCTCCTCTGATGGCTTGGCAGCTCTGGCAACCGGAAGCTCAGCTACTCCTTTGCCCTTCCCCCGAGGGTCCTGCTCCTGCTCTTCCTCATCGGACTAGGAAGATTGCTCAGATGACTCCTCCTCTAACTCAGAAGCATCGTCAGAAATAACACCTGTAGAGGGAGGAGGAACAGTAGTAGTTGCCGGGGCTGTCATCAGTGTGGAGAAGTCAAACCCGAGCCCCGGCTCAGAAATATCGCCCCCCTGGTCACCTTCCTTGGGTAGGAGGGAGGAAAAGTCGAACTCCATGCTCTGCAGCTTTTTGAGATCAGACTGCAGAGTGGATACATCAGCCCGCATCTCTGGTAGAAGTCGAATCTCACCCCTCTCTATCTTTGCTACAATTACTAGTCAATGATGTCTTAAAAATAGTGGCAATCTACATCCAAAAATGTTTTCCATAACTGTAGCTTTTAACATTCCATAAATCATGTCTAATTCCCTCATATCATTGCCATATCGATCAAAGCTTTATGTTATAAATACCATCATTGATTCTTCACTCTACGTTGCCATCAATACCAATTAACCAAAAGATTCAATTCAAAAGGCATATCAAAGTTTAGTAATACCTGAAGTTTTGTTTTCTTCCTAATTTCGTATGGAATGCACGCACCGAGAATCCTTGATCGCCATCCCTCTTCTCTAAGTCAATGTTTGCTATTTTTGTTGTTTGTTTGCCGTTTTTTTTAGTTGAGGACATTAATTTTCATCTATATAACCTAGAGTAATCTCACATGGCCCACCAGTAAATAGTGGGCCTGGCACACCTTACAGTTATTTATTATTATTATTATTATTATTATTATTATTATTATTATTATTATTAATTTTATTTGCAACATATAATTTCCCATTATCCACTTATTTAATACACTATATTATCTTCTCAAGCGGACGTCCGAATAACGTCAAATCAACTCCGATTCTCACAGAATTTCACAGATATGACTTAAACATTATAGTAAACCTGTATCGGGCTCCAGAACCAAAATACGGGCCTGATACCATTGAGTTCAAGCAATAATCAATTTCTTTAATTCCTTTAAATTTGAGTTTAACAATTTTCATCAAAAATGCATTTCTCGGGCTAGGGACTTCGGAATTTAATTTCGGACATATACCCAAGTCCCATATTTTAATACGGACCTCCCGGGACCGTCGGAACACGAGTCTGGGTCCGTTTACTCAAAACGTTGACCAAAGTCAACTATAATCAAATTTTAACTCTAGAAATTACTATTTCTCATATCTTCACATAAAAGCTATCTAGTTTCACGCCCGGACTGCGCACACAAATCGGGGTATTTAAAATTTTTAATTTTTGGCTAATAAGCCCTGGACTTTTTACATATTTGAAATCAACAACAAAAACATCATTCTTTAGTTTCATATTTTACATTTGCAAATTGTAGCATAATTTAGGAGTAGAATCAAAACAAAGATTGTGGAAGTGCATCTTAGACAGTTTACGCGCTTAGTCCGAATATATATCTAATCCCATCTACGCTCTCTGTGGATTTGATCCCGACTCTTAGTTGGGAAATTATTATTGCAATCGACTGCTTCACAACCCCAATTTGAGGTGTGATTTGGGTGAGATCAATTTTTGACGCCTTTGCCGGGGAACTAAAAACGGATTTAGCTGTATATTTTGTTTTGGGAGTGACTTGTCTTCCTTTCCTTTCGTGTTACTAATCTTTTTGGTGAAACAATTATAGGTACAAAAATGGTTCTCAGCAACAATGATCCTCTCGAAAACATTCTACTGGGGGATGACGGGGAGGATGACCAAGTTGAAGAGGTTCCTCTTGAACCTCAAGCAAATAGACGAGGCCGTCCACCTTAAGAAAATGTTCCCGTTCCTTCCCCACCTCCACCAAGAGCTTCTCCACACCAGGTGTTTCTAAATAAAGGATATGAAAGTGCCATAGTCCCACCCCGCATTAGGGTGGGCAACTTCCAAATCACTAATGTAATGCTCACATTGATAGAGATAAAGGGATTCTTTACTAGGTATCCAAATCAAAATGCTTACAAACACTTGAAGGTGTTTGTGGACACTTGCTAGGGGAGTGAGCACACCAACGTCTCCGAGGATTCTATAAGGTTGAGGCTATTTCCCTTCTCTCAACGGGGGAAAGACTTGGATTGGTTAGAAAGATTGCCAAACCATTCTATCAGTACATGGGATGAATTGGAGGAGAAATTCATTTCCAAGTTCTTTTATCCCGGGCATATGGCTACTCTTAGAGACGAGATTCTAGCATTCAAGCAAGAACCTGATGAGCCTTTGCATGCGATATTGGAGAGGTAACGTACTATAATGAAAGAGTTCCCAAACAATGACATGACTGAGGCTATGATTCAACAAACTTTCTATAGGGGGATCAATACTACCAATCAATGTGTGGTCGGCAAACTTGCCGGTGGAAATTTTATGACAACACCATATGCCGAAGATTGTGAGATGTTAGATGAAATGGCAGATACTTCATCCGCATGGAAAAGTACATAAAATATTCCTCAAGGTGATCTTAATGTGATTCACCTACATAAAGAATTGCGTGATCATGGGCAAGCAATTGCCGAGTTGACCACCATAATGAATCAATTAGCTAAAGCGCAACGTCAACGAGTTCAAAGTCCTAAGCAATTAAATGCAATGAAAGGTGTAAATATGATGGTGAACAAGTGAAGGAAAAAGGGTCAACAAGTGCAAAACCGTGCGGAACAATATGTGCAAGAAGATAGTGGTTTGACCAAGATGAATCCTACAATGAACAAGAGGAGGAAGTGCAATACGTGAACAACTTCCAAGGGAAAGGAAACAACTCTCAAGGCCCGAATCAACAACAATGGCGATCTCAAGGTAATCAAGGGAATTGGAACTCAAACAACCAAGGCAATTGAAGTGGTCATAACAAATCAAGGTAATTGGAACAATCAAAACAATCAAGGCAATTGGAGTGGCAATAATCAAGGATATTGGGGAGGCAAAAGTCAAGGGGGTTGGAACAATAACCATGGGAATCAATTATATACATACATATAGTATTACAATATTTTCACCACCATTGAGCTATAATCGGTGGGGAGGCCCTATTGGGCAACCTCTGTTCAGATGGTAAGTTATATACCCAGTATGTTGTGGCCGAGCGCCTATGAGCGAGCCTACTATGGCAGAGCAGTTATATATACCGGGCCTTATAAGGCTAGACAACTATTTTACTTACTATATTGAGAGAGTTGAGTCAGTATCGGCAAGTGAGCATATCTTCAGATTATATTTGACTCCTAGTTACTTTCAGTTATTATATTATCAATTCAGTTTCAGCTTTCAGTATATTGCCTTACATACTCGGTGCATTATTTTTGTACTGACGCCCCTTTTTGGGGGGCGCTGCATTTCATGCGTGCAGGTTCAGACAGACAGATAGGTAGACCTCCTCATTAGGTGTTGCCCGAGTTCAACTTGATCGGTAAGCTCCATGCCCTTCAGAGTTGCCGGGTCCAGATCTTTATGTACATCTTCTGTATATATGTATATATGCTATGAGTAGGTCGAGGACCTGTTCCTATCACAGTATATCCATCTGTAGATGATTGTAGACGTATCATGTTAGTTAGTGCAGTATGTTGTGCTTTAGGCTTTTAGGTATAGTTTGTCGGTTTGCCAGCTGTGGTAGTTATGGCGGCCTTGTCGACCCAGCTTTATATTGATGTTTAGTGAGCATTCGCAATTATCTTTCAATGTGTCCCATGGCCAAAGTATGATAGTATATGCTTAGAGTCCCTTAGTCACAAGTTGGTACGCAAGGATTGGTGAGGCACCGGATGCCGGTCTCGCCCCAGGTTCGGGGTGTGACAAAAGAGGTATCAGAGCAGTTCTGTCCTAGGGAGTCTACAAGTCGTGTCTAGTAGTGTCTTGTTTATGGGTGTGTTGTGCACCACACTTATAAGTAGGAGGCTACAAGGCATTTAGGACTGTCACTCTTTCTTCTTACTCTAGATCCTGTGGTAAAGCTTAGTCGTAGAAATTCAGATTCCTAAAATCTATTATATTCATAATATAACGATATCGACATCTAGAAATACGGTTGGTAAGAGATTGAATATGGCTGTGAAAGAATTGAGTCAGAGGTACTCGATTTTGCATCATGCTTGTGATGAGTACATGTAAGGTCTCTAGAAGAATATGTGGATACTAAGACGTGCAAGCTTCTTGATAAGGAGCCTTAAGGAAAGAATATCTATCCACCCCTATGGTGAAAGGAAATGAGAGATTTAGAAGATAGATACAAATTTCAACAAGTAAAAGAAACAAGGTGAAGAAGGGTACGAGGTACCCAGTTAGTAAAGAGGAACATTATCTACAATTCAGGAAGAGAGATATAAGCATTTTGAGTTACCTTCAACAGTAACAGAGGTATGTACAATTGGCCACATCCATCTTAGTTATGCCCTATGGGGGCTAATAGAAATAGTTAAGAGAATGACATATATTAGGATCCGGCTAGGACTAGAGTGACCCAAAATGGTGGATGGATTGTTTGCGTTAATTAACATTTCCAAAAGACATTGCAAATGTGCTAATATATCTCCCTGTGAGACACCCAGATGGTGCGCTCTAGAATATTACAGTTAGATATGAGTACTACAAAGATAGGCACTGGAAGCCTTGAAAGGATAAATATTACCTTAGTATGGCTCCCGTCCCTAGAAGAGAAAGAATGTTAGGCAACCCAAAGAGCCAATGGATGAAGGAAGGGGAGCTAAAAGAAAAAGAATGTCTTGTTGAAGTTTTCAAAAGAAAGTGATAGGCATAAATGTTAGCGGAAAATAAGGAGAGAGTTAATGAAGCATTATGAGTAAAATGTGATACACGGATGATGTCAGTAGATAAAAAAAAAGATGACAGTACTACAGAGTCTATAGTCAAGTGAAGGAAAAGACAAGAGGTGACAGGCCTTGAGACAACAAAAGAATACGGGCCATAAAGTCATTTCCTCATTTCGAGAAATAAGTTTTTGACTCCAACGCAACTACCAGAAGGAAAAATTAGACCCAGAGTACTAGAGATCAGTATGGGCTGGTGAACAAGATAAACTAAACATGAATTAGGGACTGGGTGAGTTGATAATGGTTGTGATACACTCAAATTATACCTTAAAAATAGTGTAAAGCGGTCAAAGTCAAATATAATAACCCAACAAGGTTGGGGTCGAATCCCACAGGGAATAGGCGTGAAAAGATTACTTTGGTAGTATGAATCTCAACTTAAATCGTATCTCTATTCCGTTAATGTAACAAGAATATGGGAATTGATTTTGTAATAATTTAATTGCAATAGTGACAAGTATGATTAATTTAAAATTGTAATTAATATGATTAATTAAACCAAGGTTGTGTCTCCTTCAATAAAATGTAATGCTAATGGGTATTAATATGATATATTTCTAATGGAAGGTCCTTAAGATATGCAAATGATTTCTAAATGACTACCCAATATTGCCCGATAGTTGGGTAGTATTTCCTCTTTATGATTTCCCCAAATATAAAAGAGTTGCAATGAAGAGTAATCAATTAATGCCAAATAAAACCCACTTATTCCTAAGCAATTCTATTAAACAAGGTTTAAAGCCTTGAGTCTTTGATATTTACTCCTACCAATCCTAACTTACTTTTCCAAGCTAAGAAAGAATTAATGGCACTTGTTAATGCTATAAATGAAGACTGAGAAGTAAATAATTATCAACCAACCATTATATATATATTCAATGTTAAATACCCAATAACATAATACTCATTTAGGGTCCACAACCTTAGTATTTAAGACTAGCTACTCATGCTTAAAAACAAAAAGATGAGAGTATTTAATGTCATAAAGCTTATAAAAATGGAGGAATCTTCACTTCTCAAGCTTCCAAAAGAGAGGAATATTCAAAGTGTATGTTGTAGATCACAAACCTGACAAGCATGACCCACAAAACCACAATAAATCTATTTATAGTGGGCTAAAACTCGGGGTGAAAAACGGACAAAATTGCCCTTCCAGGTCAGCTCTCCGACTGCATTCCTGTCGTATAACAGGAATGCGGATCGCATTCTTCACAAGCCTGTCGCATACATCAAATCCTAGTTTCCAGGTGCACGCCGCATTTTTGTTATGCGGTCCGCATTGGTGATATGCGATCGCATAACTGCATCGCATTTCAGGCTCAGCATCTTCTAAAGGGAGTTCTGCGATCCATTATGCGGTCCGCAAGGCAGTTATGCGATCGCATAATGGACCACATTTCCTTCAATTGGTTTGGCCAAATTATCTATTGAGCTTTGTGATGGACCTGAGCAGTATGCGGTCCGCAAGTTGGATATGCGATCTGCGTTGTCAATTCTGCGATCGCATTTTGTCTTTTTCTTATCTTTTTCCAGCTTTTTGATCTCTTTTCCATGTCTTTGAATCCTCAAGCCTCATGCACTGCATAACATTAAAATTTCATAAGCATGGAGGAGAAATGCCTTTAAAACAAGCCAAAATTCAAGTAATTTGATATTAAATGTGCCGAAATTCTCCAGCACATCAACATCCCCAACTTAAACTCTTGCTTGTCCTCATGCAACTAAGACGACTCTATCCTAACCTAGACTCCAACTACAACACCAGAAAGGATAATGACGATAGACGGTGTTAATTGTCAGTACTACAAGCCTGCATTGTCATTTATTTACCCTTCATGAATATTCACTGTTATTTACAAGGAAACTAATGAACTCGTGAACTTTGAGCCTCAACCAATTTGACAAAATGTTACTCTCAGCTGAGTGCACTTGCATCCGACTTCAAGAACTCAACTACTGTCAAACTTCACAGTTCATGTGCCCTTACCAGAAAGAATGTCCCAACTCACGATATTCACAGTGACAACAAAAAGGGACATATTTACAAAGATACTCACTCTCACAAAGAGTTTCAAATGTTACAACAGATCATACCATAGGCTTGCCCTTATTTTAATTCGTTGCCTATCCCATAAGGACTTTTTAAGCTTGTAATGTAGGCTTAGGGAAGGGTTGAATAATCATTTGGGTACAAGTGACTACACCCTCCTTGAAAACTACTCACATTTTTCTCTTTCCTTTGTCTCTTTTTAAACCCCATAGCCCTTATTGGCTCTTAGTTACCAACTTGAACCCCCTGACATACCCCTCAAGTCTTTTTTTTTTTTTTTTTTCTTTAAAGCTCCCTATGTATATATATACAAATATTTATTTTCTATTTTTTTTTCCTTCTTTTGGAGCTTGAATAATCTCATGCGGCTATTTTGAGGTGCAGGTTTTTACACTCAATGTACAACCTTAACAACTTCCACTTTGAAACCCCACCCCCAACTTAGGCTTTTAGCCTCATTCTCACTATTCAAGGAGGGATGAGTTCAAAAGAGGGAATTATTTTACAAAACGAGAAAAGTTTGTAATGAGGTGTTCAACAAAAAGGCTAAAGGCTCAAAGGGGTAACTAGTGATAATCATGAATACATTGGGTAGCTTGAAAGGCTCATTGGGTTTTCCAATATCACAAAAAATGCCTAACGTCATTTCTCCAACTTAATGTACTTATTATTAACATCGAAAAACCAAGTGAGCAAGTTCTAGATGACAGAAGTAAACACAAGAATTATTGATACAAAATCTAACACACACGGCACATGACTGTTTGGTTCAACCTAGTTTTAACTCACGAGTCATCGCTTGACAATTCAAAGCTTTCATCATATTTACATGTATAATTCTGAGTACGCATAGAGTCAAAAAGCGAGCCTCAAGTTCACACAGTTGCTTGCCTTTTTAACACAAGAGTTTTTTTTTATAACAGAGGGGTATAGGTTATTTACAAACACACATGCTTGAGACTAGACACTTACACCAAACTGGTCAATACGTTTCATCTACTGCCATGGTTCTACTATTACACCCTTTGAAAAGAACCCGACGAAGAAAATCCAAGGGGAATTCATTGCTAATTACTACTGATGACATGCATACTACTATCTACTTGTTTTTTTATATATATACACACATATAGAATATGTACGAGGACAACACAAGTTAACAGTCAACAACATAAGTATGTACAAAAGTTTACCGATAAACTTGAAAATCACATATAACATAAAGAGAAAACAAATACAATAGTTTGAGGATCACACTAGTTGTCACAAAAGATGTTCATACAAGTCTACCCTTCAACCCCCAACTAAAGAGCATGCATTGACCTGCATAAGAAATGTAAAACAAAAGTAGGGTCTCCCTAGGGCGCACTAAGCGCTATGGGAGTCAGCAGCCCGCTGGGTGTCAGAGGGGTCAATGACTGCTAGTGGAACTGGGTCTGCCAAAGTCCCAGCTGGAGGTATGACTGCCACTGATGATGGAGGAGCTAGAGTGGTGACTGATGCTATAGTTGGAAAAGTCTCCAAGTGTCCAGAAGCTAAAGAAGGGGTCTGAGAGTTGCTGGCCCCGCCTGCTGACGGCGGAATGGCTGATGAAATGTTTGGAGCAGCTCTGTCAGCTAAGGATCTCTATATCGCAATCTGCAACTGAGAATCCTCTTCCACCTCTGCAGCTGTGGTGACGGAAACCCCCTTTCCCTTCTCCTGAGGGCCCTCATCATCATCTGACCATGAGTCAATAGCCTCATCGTCAGTCTCTTCACCCTCAGATGCAGTAGAATGTCCGGAACCCTCCCTAGAAGGTATAACATCTGGTGCAGAGGGAGGTGGAGGCTGGGAGGCTCCAAAAGTCGGGGATGCTTGGGCTGTCATCAGTGTAGAGAAGTCAAGACCTAGCCCAGTCTCAGATGCGCCCGCTTCCTGCTCTCATTCCTTGGGCAGGAAGGAAGATAAATCAAACTCCAGATTCTGTAGCTTGTGGAGGTCAGTCTTCAGTGTAGTCACATCAGCTCGGAGCGTTGGCAGGTCTCCAACCTCACCACACTCAATCTTCTCAATCCTAGCCTCAAGCCCCTTTAGGCGACCTTCGTAAGATATGTGCTGCTGATGTAGGGTCATCACCGATGCCTGAATGGGGGTTAGGGCATGCCTGATAAGTATCGGGAGGCCCTTCAAAATCTTGTCTACCTTAGCATTGGTGTGATGAGATAGGAGACCAAGCCTCAAAAGGACGGGCATTGAGGTAGGTGGCTGAGCACTGGTCTGAGGGGTAGGCTATGGAGCAGCAGTGGATGTCTCTGTAGTCTGAGGTGCAATAGGAGTCTGGGAGTCGGAGATGTTTGTCTTGGTGGGAATCTGAATCTGAATCTCCGGAGGAGTAGCAGCTACCTTTATCACCGCATCACCAATGCGTGTGATGTCGATATCCTTTGTCGCTTTTCCCATCTTGTCAGAATGTGGCAATGTAGGAACATTCGCATACTTACATCGGTCGTTGATCAAGTATGGGAAAGGAAATGATGTGGCTTTCTACCACGCCCGGGCCTCTATCTCTTTGGAAATGGTGTCACCCACATCGATCGTGATCCTGATCATAATGCAGGCAATGGGAATAGCTTTCTCAATGCTTATGTCTGTTTCATTCCGGGTTGGGATCAAGCGGGAGGTGACAAAACTAAGCTAGAATTGACCCTCTCGTGTAAGATCTTCCTTGTATATTTTGTGTGTAGGGTCAATCCAGGCTGGGGTACCCTTGGCAATCACTGATGCAACCCAAGCTCGCTCACCATCTCTATTGGACAATTTGGCCTCATACTCTGTTGTACTAAGGCATGTGGTTGAGAAATAATGATCATGAATTGCCTCCCTATCAAAGTACACCTCCTTTCCCCGAACTAGGACAACGTCGCAGAATATTTTGTTGCATTTTTGGTGAGCTGTTCTGGAGGCCCCATAGGATACATAGAACTCCCACACCATTGTTTCATTAAATTCCTCAGACATCAAAGTGAAGCACTCCCACTTTCTAGCTTTTATGTTCGCTAAAATGTGAGGGTACTGGTCCTGAAGGCCGTTCAGACTTAACCGCTTCTCTGCCAGGATCTTCCGTTTGGAGAGCCCCTCTCTATACAACGCCATAGATTCAGGGAGCAGGAACCGAAGCTGGAAATCATCTCCTTGCTTCCACCTTGTCTCAGCTTGTAGATCCACCTCTGGCACAGTCTTCTCCTCATCAGACTGGGAGTGACTTTCATCAACAGATTAGGGAGGTGCTTGACGTGAACGTTTTGCCGGAGGTGCTTGCCGGCTTGAAGAGGCCCTTTTACTGGCTGAAGGTATATGTTTGCGAGGCATATCTGCAAAGAAAAGATGTGTGAGTGGTGTAGTAGACATTAGGAAAAATTGCACTAGGAAAATACACTATGCGACAGGTTGTGCGATCGCATAACCACTAAGCGGACCGCAAACTTGTCGCAAAGTAGCAATGTGTTGTTAAGGGTTGATTATGCGGTGACTTATGCGATGGCATATCCATTATGCGGTTCGCATAGTCATCACAGAATCAAATGCAAGATAATTTCATCACATTATGCGATCGCATAATCGACCGCAAATGTGACTATGCGATTGCAAAGATGCCGCAAACACCACGCTAGAGTAGGCAGTCAACTGTTGAGGTATGAGACGTATCTACGGTCCGCATATGAACTATGCGGTCGCAGAATTGTCGCATTATGTTGTCTTTCTCACCTCACCTAGGGTTTAAAATGCGACAAAAGATGTGACCACACAATGAGTTTGCGGACCGCAAAACTCATCATCTTCAGAGCTTTAATCACCCCATCAATGGCTATTATACTTTCACCACCTATCAAGCCGTATTTACAACTCCTTCAGGAATCCCCCCCCCCC
>ML495864.1:83825-106801 GCA_005239535.1 Nicotiana rustica
GAGATGAGAAGAAGTAAACGTACCAGATGAGGATGAAAATGGAATAATCAATCAAGATGTAAATCCACAGATATCGTCTTTGTAATCCCGCTCAATTTCAATGTAGTCGTTTCTCTTCATCATTTTCTCTTCCCCCATTTTTTTTTGTTTTGTTTTTGTTTAAGTGTGGAGTTATGTGAGTGCGGTTATTTTTGGTGAGATATGCGAAGAGAGTAAAGAACTTACCTGGGCGTATTGCGATGGAAAAGTGGCCGCATACCTGTTATGTGGCAGAATATTGCAAAGGTCACCTAGGGTTCGTAATGCGATGCACTATACGATCACATAACTGAAATGCGGTTCGCATAGTGCACCCTGGCACCGCATTCTAGCCATCCAAAAATTCCAAACTAGTTGTCCAAAGGTTTGCGGTAGATATGCGGTCCGCATAGAAACAATGCGATTGCATTTGCGCCGCAAACTGAACACTCTTTATTAGATTCCCTTTCACTCGCAATTTTACCCTGTTTTGTGAACTTTTGAACCACTTGCACTCTAACACAAACTTTAAATTTCTCAAAGAAACCTATTTAATCAAAAAGCCAAAATTTAAAAGACAAAAGAGTGTTACCACACATGGGTTGCCTCCTATGAAGCGCTTGATTTAACGTCGCGACACGACGAAGTTGGCCTTCTTTTGAATTTACTCATTGGTCGGGCATGGACTGTATTTAAGAGCCAATTGTTCTACCACATGTCTTTCTCCATCTGATCCCAAATAGTTCTTGATGCGTTGGCCATTTACTTTGAAAGTGCGGAGCCCATCCTCAGATGCTAATTCCACCGCGCCAAATGGGGAGACATCTACCACTTTGAATGGGCCGGACCATTTTGATTTGAGCTTGCCCGAGAACAATTTGAGTCTTGAGTTGAAGAGCAACACCAAGTCACCGGACTTGAACTCTATTTTCAAAATCTTTTTTTCATGGACAAATTTCATTCTTTACTTATACACAGCTGCACTTTCATAAGCGTTGAACTGGAATTCCTCCATTTCATTGAGTTGAGTGAGCCTCAAGTTTGCAGCATCAGTACACTCCAAGTTAAACTTCTTTAGAGCCCACATGGCTTTATGCTCTAGTTCCACAGGGAGATGACAAGCTTTATCGAACACTAACCGGTAGGGAGAAGTACCAATGGGAGTTTTGTACGCCGTGCGGTATGCCCACAATGCGTCATCCAACTTCCTTGACCAGTCGATCCTGTTTGCATTCACTGTCTTTGCTAGAATGTTCTTGATTTCCCGATTGGAGACTTCTACCTGGCCACTTGATTGGGGATGATAAGGAGTGGCTACCTTGTTCTCGACACCATATTTCTCTAGCAGCGCAGTGAAAGCCTTGTTGCAAAAATGAGAACCACCATCACTAAGAATGGCTCTAGGAGTGCCAAACCTTGTGAATATGTTCTTCTTTAAGAATGCAGTCACACTTCTTGCCTCATTATTTGGCAAGGCAATAGCTTCAACCCATTTGGACACGTAGTCCACAGCTACCAGAATATACTTCATACCGCAAGAGCTCACAAAGGGGCCCATAAAGTCAATGCCCCACACATCAAATATTTCAACCTCCAACACAAAGTGCATAGGCATCTCATGCCTCTTGGAGATTGATCCCTGCCTCTGACATTGGTCACAAGATTTGACCATTTGGTTGGCATCACGATAGATGGACGGCCAATAATAACCACATTCAAGCACTTTTGCCGTCGTCTGATTTCCTCCGTTATGACAACCCCCTCGGTGAGTCATGGCATGCCTTTAGAATTTGCATCATCTCTTCCTGGAACACACCTTCTAACAATGTTGTCCGCACAGATACGGAACAAGAATGGATCCTCCCAATAATATTGCTGACACTCTATTAAGAATTTCTTCTTTTTATATGCTTCTAAATCATCCGGGATGAGGTCACTAACCAAGTAATTGGCAATGTCAGCGTACCAAGGAGTGGTTGAAGAAGATAATTCCAAGATATGCTCATCGGGGAAAGCATCATTGATATCAAGATTATCCTTTGGTCGCCCGTCTTCTTCAAGTCTAGAGAGATGGTCCTCCACTTGGTTCTCGGTGCCCTTTTGGTCCTTGACTTCAAAATCAAATTCTTGTAACAAGAGGACCCACCATATTAGTCTTGGCTTGGCGTCTTTCTTTGCCATAAGGTATCGAAGAGCGGCATGGTCGGTGTAGACCACCACCTTGGATCCCAACAAATAAGCTCGAAATGTTTCGAAAGCATACACAATAGCAAGAAGCTCTTGCTCCGTCACCCTATAGTTCATTTGTGCACCATTGAGTGTTTTACTTGCATAGTAAACCGGATGAAGAACTTTGTTGTGCCGTTGACCCAAAATCGCTCCAATTGCTACACCACTGGCATCACACATGAGCTCGAATGGAAGAGACCAATCCGGTGTGACAATAATGAGTGCTATGGTGAGCTTCTCCTTGAGCTCCTCGAATGCCTTGAGACACTTTTCATCGAACACAAACTTGGCATCTTTCTCAAGGAGCTTGCACAAAGGGTTTGCAATTTTTGAAAAGTCCTTGATAAAGCGCCGATAGAATCCGGCATGCCCAAGAAAGCTTCGAATACCCTTTACCGATGTTGGTGGAGGGAGCTTGGAAATAATCTCAATCTTTGCCCGATCGACTTCAATGCCACTTTTTGAAATTTTATGCCCCAAGACAATGCCCTCGTCCACCATGAAGTGGCATTTTTCCCAATTAAGCACGAGGTTTGTCTCCTCACATCTTAGAAGCACTTGTCTAAGGTTGTCAAGACAATGTTCGAAGGAGTCACCGACCACCGAAAAATCGTCCATGAAAACTTCTAGGAAGTCTTCCACCATGTCAGAGAAAATGGACATCATGCATCGTTGAAAAGTAGCCGGAGCGTTGCACAAACCAAAGGGCATCCAACTAAAGGAAAAGGTTCCATACGGGCAAGTCAATGTGGTCTTCTATTGTTCTTCCAAGGCTATATTGATTTGAATGTAGCCGGAATACCCATCGAGGAAGAAATAGAAGGATCTTCCCGCTAGTCGATCAAGCATTTGATCAATAAAAGGCATAGGGAAATGATCCTTGCAAGTGGGATTGTTAAGCTTCCAGTAGTCCATGCATACTCTCCATCCGGTGACCGCTCGAGTGAGGATAAGCTCATTCTTTTCATTTTGAATCACCGTCATGCCTCCCTTCTTTGGCACACATTGTACCAGACTCACCCATGGACTATCCGCAATGGGGTAGACAACCCCGACATCCAACCATTTGATTATTTCCTTCTTGACCACTACTTGCATTGAAGGATTTAATTCTCTTTGATGTTCCTCACTTGGCTTGCTCCCTTCTTCCAATTGAATTTTGTGCTCACATATCCCGGCGGGGATTCCTCGGATGTCGGAAATCGTCCATCCAAGTGCGTGTCGGTGCTCCCGCAAGACATTTAACAATGCATCAACCTGCACATCATTCAACAACGAAGAAACGATTACCGGTAAAGTTTTATTAGAACCGAGAAATATGTACCTCAAGTGTGATGGAAGTGGTTTGAGCTCAAGTTGTGGTGGCTCAATGATTGAAGGTTTTGTGGGGGGATTAGCTCGATTCTCTAAGTCAAGAGAAAGCTTCTTTGGTGCATATGTGTAGGACCCACGTCCTTCCAATGCATTCACTATTTCAACATACCCCTCAATGTCTTCACCATCAAAGTTCACCAAGATTGCTGCCAAAGCCTCGCCGAGGCATTCTTCTTCCATCTTCATCTCAATGGCATCTTCAACCTCATCAACTACATCAATGACCGATATTCCCTCGTATGCACTTGGCAATTTCAAACCCTTGCTAGCTTGAAAGGTAACTTCCTCACCATTCACTCGGAACTTGATTTCATGTCGTTCCGAATCCATTAGAGCTCTTGCCGTCTCAAGGAATGGTCTTCCTAGAATGATAGGAATCTCCTTGTCTACCGCACAATCCAAGATGACAAAATCGGCCGGGAGAAGGAACTTCCCCACCTTTACCAAGACATCATCAACAATGCCCACGAGTTTCTTAATTGATCGGTCGGCCATTTGCAATCTCATGCTAGTGGGTCTTGGCAACCCCAATCCTGCTTGCTTGTAGATAGCAAGAGACATCAAATTTATACTAGCCCTGTTGTCACAAAGTGCTCTAGCAAAGTCTCTCAACCCGATGGTACATGGAATAGTGAATGCTCCCGGGTCTCCCTTTTTCTCCACGGTGGTTGTAGCAATTATTGCAGTTACCCGATGAGTCAAGTTTACCACATCATTCTTTGTAGTTCTCTTCTTTGTCATCTAATCTTTCAAATATTTGGCAAACCCCGACATTTCTTGGAAAATTTCCAAGAATGGGATGTTTACCGACAATTGTTTCACGATGTCATAGAATTTTTCAAACGTGCCATTGTCCACCGTTCGTGCAAGCCTTTGAGTGAATGTGGGAGTAGGTCGAGGAATTGGTGGAGGATCTTTTGGGGTCTCCTTCACTTTTTCCTTACCCTCTCCCTGTTTTGCTTCTTGGATCTTTACCACATGAGAGGGCTTCTCAATTTCAATCACACTCGGCAACTCAACTTGTGTTTCCACTTCTTGATCAAGATTTTCTACATCAACCATTTGCTCACTTTCATCTTGGAGCACCTTACCGCTTCTAGTTGTGATGGCCATGCAATGAGAAGATGGTCCGCTTGGACCACCTTTTGGGTTGACCACAGTGTCACTAGGAAGAGTAAATTTTAGTTTGGAATTTTGTTCTCGAGCTTTTGAATGGAGGCGGTGTGTGATCCCACTACCTCAGACATGTTTTTCATTGTTGCATCACTTCGCTCTTAATTTTGCAAAATTCTCTCAAGCATCCCCTCCATTTTGGACTCATTCCAAGGCCCTTCCATGTATTGTGAGGAGTTGGAATATTGCCCTTTTGGTGGAACATAAGGGTTGGAACTTCTATTGGCATAATTGTTGTTGTTTCAAGATCCTTGACCAGATTGATCATTTCGCCAGTTCTGTTGGCCTCGCCCTTGCGGGTTTGGCCTCCAATTATTTTGTTGGCGGAAACCACCTTGAGTGTTTTGGACATAATTTGCTTCTTCAAAATCTTGGCTTCCCATCGATTGCATGTCGTCCACCATATTTACCTTTTTTGTTTGACTCTCAGTGAACATCTTTGTTAGCACATCGATGTTAGTAGCAAGACCGGCAATCAACTGGTCTCTCTCTTGATTCTCTTTTAGCATGTTGGTAAGAGAGGGAGTACCATAAGAAATTCCACCGCTAGTATCCTCCGAATGCCATGCTTGATTATGCTTTGCCATTTTTTCTAGAATTTGAGTGATCCTAGCAAATGACTTGTCCATGAAGGACCCATCTACGACATTTTTAGCAATGGACTGGGATAGTGGATCCAAACCCATATAGAACTTCTCCATCAGAATATGGTCTGGGAACCCATAGTTTGGTGATCTCACTAGGTACAACTTGAATCGATCCCATGCCTCGTGTAAGTGCTCCCCTGGCAGTTGCTTGAAGAAAAATATTTTGTCTCTGAGCTCTCACTTCTTGCTATCTGGGAACCACTTTGCTAAGAAGGTTCGGACAAGCTCAGTCCATGTTGTGATAGTTTGAGGAGGTAAGTTTTGAATCCATTTTTTCGCTTCTCCCGCCAACGAATACTTAAATACCTGTAACCTCAAAGCATCATCCGTCACATTGGTTTGTTTGTGCATGGAGCACACACCCAAAAAATTCCTTAGGTGTTGCGTCGGATCATCAGCCGTTGAGTTATGGAACAACCCTTCCGCCTTGAGCAATAGAATCATTCCATGATCGACTTTGAATGTATATGCACCAACCACCGGAGGGAGGATAGCATTGGTGTCGTCAATGTATTCTTCGATGTCGGCGAAAGGGTTCTCCTCTTCATCATAAAAATTGGCAATTTCGACCTAGTACACCAAACAAAACGAGCAAAGTGTGATGGAATAGAAAAAGATATAAAGTAAAGTACACACTATCTATTAATTTCAAAACCGTATTCCCCGGCAACGACGCCAAAATTTGATACGCTCAAATTACACCTTAAAAATAGTGTAAAGCGGTCGAAGTCAAATATAATAACCCAACAAGGTTGGGGTCGAATCCCACAGGGAATAGGCGTGAAAAGATTACTTTGGTAGTGTGAATCTCAACTTAAATCGTATCTCTATTCCGTTAATGTAACAAGAATATGGGAATTGATTTTGTAATAATTTAATTACAATAGTGACAAGTATGATTAATTAAAATTTATAATTAATATGATTAACTAAACCAAGGTTGTGTCCCCTTCAATGAAATGTAATGCTAATGGGTATTAAGATGATATATTTCTAATGGAAGGTCCTTAAGATATGCAAATGATTTCTAAATGACTACCCAATATGTCCCAATAGTTGGGTAGTATTTCCTCTTTATGATTTTCCTAAATATAAAAGAGTTGCAATGAAGAGTAATCAATTAATGCCAAATAAAACTCACTTATTCCTAAGCAATTCTATTAAACAAGGTTTAAAGCCTTGTGTCTTTGATAATTACTCCTACCAATCCTAACTCACTTTTCCAAGCTAAGAAAGAATTAATAGCACTTGTTAATGCTTGGAACCACCAACAATAAATGAAGACTGAGAAGTAAATAATTATCAATCAACCATTATATATATATATTCAATGTTAAATACCCAATAACATAACACCCATTTAGGGTCCACAACCTTAGTATTTAATACTAGCTACTCATACTTAAAGACAAAAAGATGAGAGTATTTAATGTCATAAAGCTTACAAAAATGGAGGAATCTTCACTTCTCAAGCTTCCAAAAGAGAGGAATATTCAAAGTGTATGTTGTAGATCTCAAACCTGATAAGCATGACCCACAAAACCCCAATAAATCTATTTATAGTGGGATAAAACTCGGGATGAAAAACAGATGAAATTGCCCTTCCAGGTCAGCTCTACGACCGCATTCCTGTCGTATAACAGGAATATGGATCGCATTCTTCACAAGCCCGTCGCATACTTCAAACCCTAGTTTGCAGGTGCACGCCGCATTTGTGTTATGCGGTCCGCATTGGTGATATGCGATCGCATAACTGCATCACATTTCAGGCTCAGCATCTTCTAAAGGGACTTATGCGATCCATTATGCGGTCTGCAAGGCAGTTATGCGATCGCATAATGGACCGCATTTCTTTCAATTGGTTTGGCCAAATTATCTATTGAGCTTTGCGATGGACCTGAGCAGTATGCGGTCCGCAAGTTGTATATGCGATCTGCGTTGTCAATTCTGCGATCGCATTTTGTCTTTTTCTTATCTTTTTCCAGCTTTTTGATCTCTTTTCCATGTCTTTGAATCCTCAAGCCTCATACACTGCATAACATCAAAATTTCATAAGCATGGAGGAGAAATGCGTTTAAAACAATCCAAAATCCAAGTAATTTGATATTAAATGTGTTGAAATTCTCCGGCACATCAGGTTGACAACATAAGAATTTCAGATTTTGTTCCGGCAATAAAATAATGAACAACATAAAAAGATTCATGAAAAATTCAGAATGATGATTCAGGAAAACACTTCCCTAAAGCAAGCATTGTGAGCAAAGTTAGCCTTAAATGACTGTATGTGCCAGTTACACTAAGTGTCACCCTCACGAGTAAGGTAATTTTGTTATCCTTGACATAGAAATATTACCGCAAGTCAAGCACGGCTCATCGATGATGTTAAAGGTTTCCAAAGATGAGGTAAAACATGTATAGGTAGATCACTGTAGCGCTAAATCTTAGTACTTCCCTAAAGGTGGGAATATGGAGAGATGTGACATTAAGTCAGGATTAAGTGAGCTATGGAATGGTAAAGGAAGACTGCAATAAAAATAAGAAAGGGATGAGATTGCACTTATTCAAATCCTACATATATGCTACAATTACAGAACATTATGCAAACACAACGTCAAGGAAAGGAAGTAAGGATTCCTGCACGGGATGTTATTGATAAATAAGGAGCTAGTGTGAGAGGTAAGTTAAGACAAAGGAAATAACCCAAGAAAGATTACGTGGAATATTGATATGAGAATGGGCCAACGAGTAGTTAGTAGTTGATTCAAGAAGAGCCTAGTCGTGGCTAGACAAGAGGTTACAAACAAATCAGCAGATTATGCAAGACAAACATAGTGAACCCCAACATGGAGAATTCAATCTCACAGATATGACATCGGGACCCTTGAGAAATATTCAGAAAGGAGTTGGGGTAGTTAAAGGTTTCGTATCAATATTATGGAAATAAAAGAGAGTGCCACTGGGAAAATAATCAAAATATCAGTTCAGAAGCAACCCTACAAGCACAAGGGCGTGTAGGTAAGAACTACAAATAATTATAGGCGAGTACGAACATCAATAATTCCATCGGGTATACGATGTAATAAGCTCGTAGCTTTACAAGAGTCAGAAGGTCTTCCCTAAGTACTACAATGAAAGACTAACTGAGGAAATAAGGAAGAAGGCTTCAACCTAAACATGGTAATTCGAAGGAGAAAAAACATTATCATGTAAAAACAGTCTCACTACAAAATTGTATGCACTCTATAAAAACGTGACACCTACCGTGACTAACGAACGGGAAGTAAAGTCAAAAGTAATATTGGAGATCATATGAGTTGCACGAAAATTCTGGCATGTGTGGGAACTAAGATAAGTTAAGTATGTCCGCAACAAGGAGACAAAAGAGTAGGAAAAGTAATTGCTTACGTTTAAAGAAAGTTGAGAAGGAACGAAAAGAACTATTCGATCAAGATCCAGAGTTAGTTACGTTATGAACGCACTTGCGATTTCGGAGTATACATATATGTTTACAATCTACAGCCGTAGAAGACCCCTATATAAGTTAAAAGAAAGAATTGGGTCCAGATCATAGACAAAGAATTGAATTGTTAGAAGATTATATCCTGGATATTTCATAGCGTCCATGAACGACTAAAGTAATAACCAATACCATGATCCGCAGATCGGAAGATAGCTTAAGCCTACACGAAAGTTGATCAACGGGAAGAGGAAACTAAAGAGTTACATCAACTAAGTAAATCAGGAGTCTGATTCTTGGACCTAGAAAATTATAGAAACCGTGATCAAGGAAATTGTAGGACCAACCTTAATATCATAGGTACAAGAGATATAGTACAACAACCATAGTCTATAACGGCTCTACGATAAAGCCAGTTAGAAATGTAACAACCTGATAAGAAGTCAGTATGAAGCTTCCACCCAATTGTAGTATTATAATAAAGCTTCAAGTTGTGGATGTGAATCATACCTATGTGAAAGGGAGGTTATGAAAGAGATAGAAGATTGTTTACCTTGAAAATTGTATTAACAATTATATTTGATTTTGCGGTTCTAAAAATATGTGATTTATTTTAATACTAGTTGTTAGATGATAGATTCTAAGTGTAAGTAAGGGAAATAATATATGAAAACTAAGATTGTTACAAGGCAGGGCCTCGAGCTCGCTGGAGATGGGAACTCGAGGTCAGGCTATATATGAACAATAATGATCGAACAATGAAGGAAATGTGATATAAGGGGCCTCGGGGATAGCCTTTACTGGTGAATAATAAGCAATAAATGAAGAACAATTAATGAACACAATAAATGAAAAGTAATAAATTAGTGGAACAATTGTTTAGCACGTTTAGGTAAGAACGAAGAGAATGTTCTATTGAATTAAATATTCATGTGTGTTACAAAATGACAAGGGTCCCCTTTATATAGGAGGGGGAATCCCAACATAGTACAAGTATAATTATGACAAGGTAATGCTATTGGTACAATTGTTTAATGGCTCAGTACGGATCCGTACTATTTTTGCAGACCTGGTCAGCTCTGACCACGTGTCCTTGGGAGTTTTCTCCCCTTTCCATGACGAACATCGATTTGTACTGCTCCGAGGTCGATCTTGGTGAGCCTTCGGCATGCTCTCTCGAGGGGTACACTTGGGGTCAAACCTAACTCCACCTCGAACTTCTTGAGGCTGGGATCAGAGACCTTAAAATTGGGCTCCCCGATTTTAGCCGTGTACAGATAGTCCCCGCATTTCTTAGAGTGAAATGATAAGAAACGATCTTGAATTATTGCCTCTTCTATATCCTCGTTGTGACGTCAGCCATGTGATATCATTAAATGATGTGTCAGAAAAGATTGTACAGGGGTCCTGTCAACACGGTTCTCGAAAAGCCCACGAACCGTCATTAATCGCCCTTTCAACTCCTTCAACATGCTTAGATGGCTTCTACAAATACTTCAATTCTTTGCCTTTCATACGTTTACAACATCTTCAAACCTTCTGATCTTCATCAATTGCATTCCGTTTTCAACCTCTTTCTATGCTCATCTGTACATCAGCTCTATTTTCTTACTCCGAAATTTTACCATAACAACGGCAAAAACTTCTAAAATGGTCCCTCAAAAAGAGAAGGTCCCTTCCTCGTCACGCTCATCTAAGAGCAGAACGAAAGCACCTCCTGTATTAAGGAGTGTATTCTTGGGCCCTTCGAGACATCCTCCGATTTCAAGGTTGATAAACCTCCTTCAGTATCAGGCCGATGTGAACCCATGTATCAGTACATTAGTTTAGTAACCGACATACAAAAGGTAAAAATAGATTGTTGCTGGGGGGAGGAGGTGCAGGTGAAGATCTCTTCATCGGAAGAAAGTATAATTATACACAAAGCTGGTTTCCTCAGCGTATATACATATCCCTTTACCTTAGGTTTTGTAGATTCTTCTTCTCCACCGATAGACTCGATGGACCTCGATTTTTGTCGACAATATCGAGTGATGCTTGGTCAAATTTATCCTTATTTTTGGAGGATCGTCTATTTGATTAGATATTTCTCGAACATGGTCGAGGGGATTCCCTTCACCCTCGATCATCTGATTAGATTGTATATCCCCCGCCTTTATCGAGACGGTCTAATCAAGCTTCAGCGTCGGGCCTCAAAGGTTCTCTTTTCTTGCACCGACGAAGACAAGGACAGAGGGTGGATGAGCCGCTTTGTCCGAGTTAGGACCTCGGACCTCATCCCTGCCGAGAAGATGCAATTCCCCGAGGAATGGAATATTAGACGTAAGTGTCGTTACACCGAGCATCTTTATCATCTCAATGTCCTCTTTTCCCCATTTGAACTAATTCATTTCTTTTTTGAATTGATTCTCTTCTGGTTGCGTAGCCACCGTGTGGTTCCCTGGCGCAGTCAAGGACCTCCCAGGCTGGGTTAAACTCTTAGACTCCATGGCAGGAAAAAAATCAGGGTACGCCCTCACCAGTGTCACTCCTAAGTTCCTTATAAATAGATTTATTGTCGGTATGTTTAACATTTTATGCTTGTGCAGGCCTCGGGGAAGCCATTGCAATGAGATCGCCTCCTCTTAGCAAAAAAGAGACCCAAAAACCCGCCAAGGACAAAAGAGGAAGAAGGAGACGTCGGCGGAGTCTCCGAAACCAAAGAGAGCTAAGGCTCGAAAGCCTAGGTTGCCCACTGGTACATAGGGAAAGGCAAAGTGCTGTTGCTTCCAAGGTTGCCGGACAAAAGACTGTCGAGTCAGAGGTGGTCGATGGGGTACCACCTTGTATTGAGGAGACCCTTGAGGAGGTTTTGGATGCAGTCCCCCTGCCAACCATCGAACATGATACATCTTTATCTAATGAGCACGTTGTTGGCGGATTTGGAGGACCTGGCTCTAAGACTCTTAGAGGCCAAGAGAAAGCCCCGATAGAGGTTGATATCATAGGCGATCTTCCATCGGGCCCGTCATTTTCCCCAGGGAAAATACAGGACACCCAGAACAGGGAAATTTCCGATGTGGGGACATCCTAGGGAGAGGATGATTTGGTTAAATACTACTATGTCGGTGTCGAGAAACATGCTGACCTTGATTCCCCAATTGATCTCGAGGAGGATGTGAAACTCCAAAAACGGGTAATTTATTGACATAATATTTGTCCTCCAAGCTTTTATTCTTGTTTCTCTAACTTCTTTCTTTTGTGTTGTAGGTCACTATGTTGTATGACCATGCTTTCTCCAAGTTACAAGATTAGTTGACTCATCGTGAGGCGGATTTTGAGAAACTCACGTCGGAGTCGAATGAGCTGAAGAATTCATTTGCCTGAAAGGAATAGAAATTGATTGTCCTTCGGGCAAGCTCGGAGAAGGCGCTCCAGGAGCGGGCCGACTTCATCGAGCAGGTATTTTAGTGTTCATGAGCTTTCATTTTGTTTTCATAACTTGGTGTTTATCATCTTGACCCGGTATTTGCTGATTGAGCTAAAGGATTCCCTAGCCGAGCACCTTCGGTAAGAGATTGCGGCCAAAGATGCTGAGATCCTTGAGTTCAGGCGGCATAAGGATGGAACGTTCGTGGAGAGGGACACTCTTCGGGAGGAGCTGGCCTCGACTCAGAGTCTTCTTCGGGGTGCTCAAGAGGAGGCTCACAATTTTAAGGCGCTTCACGTTGAGTCGGCTGCCGCGTTATCCACGGCCAAGTCTGAGGTCGATGCCCTCATATTCTCCTATCGACAAGATGTTGTTGCGGCAAATACTCGAGCCAAGGAGATATCTTCTAAGGCCGAGCTCAAACTTGCTCGTGCCTTGGCTCACGCTCGATTAGATGTTCGGAGGTAGGACTTTGAGGAAGTGCACACCAAGTGTTTCGATCTCTCTGCCGAGATTGAAGAAGCAAAGGCCCTAGAAGAGGAGTCGGCAGTTCTGACTACTTCAGACGAAGGCTCAGAAAGTTGTTTGGGGAGTAGCGAAGATGAAGACTAGGTCATTTTTACTCTTTTTACTTATTTGTTTTTGTATGTGGGCTCCGCGTGGAAGTTTCTGTAAACACACCTTTATAGATATAAACACACCCTTTTTAGTGTTCATGCAAAAGTTGGGCTTGAACTTGATTTAACCCCTTCGAGCTCTATCTCGGAGTAACAAAGACCCTTGATATCGGGCTACTCTGATTCCAATCGCATGCCTTCCCTTGGTCGGGTCGGTAAGGAATCGACTTGAATCCTCGACCTCTCGAACGCTGTGTGATAACGCCATTCTTATGCCATGACCGTTAAGTGACCTAAGTGGCCCCGTCGGTACATTTCCACAAAAGTCATAATTGCTTCGTCAGAGATGATTGGATATCAAAATTAATGAATAGTCGCCGCTCTTCTTATATATTCTTGCTTTCTATTTCATTAGGAGCTTTACTTCTTTGCGCAACTATCTTTCTACATAATTCTTTTTCTTGCACCAGTTCTTCCGCCATCTCAGCTTGAAGCTTCTGTCGCAGTTTTCACCTCACTCCCTTGCTTTGAAGGAGTAATGGATACCATGTCTACATCCTCTCATCAGAAAGAGGGAAGTCCCTCCTATGCTTCCCGCCCGACGGTGATACACCGCCGGCGTTTGGTGAGCTAACTTCAAACTATTTCATCTCGATGAGAGACCTTACGATAGAGAAACCTCTCAATGTTCCGAGCCATCTAGAACACGCATCGAGGTTCATTCAATCAATAGAAGAGAGACATCTCTAGGCTGTGAAGAGAGACTGTGGATGGGGAGAAAAGGTGATGTTGCAGATACCCTCCCGGGAAGAGAATATTATGACCCATGTAGAGGGATTTCTGAGCGTGTATATGTAGCCTTTTACGTTGGGTCCTCTCAACCGGCTCATGCTCGATTTTTGTCAAAGATATCGAGTTACTTTGGCTCATATCCATCCATCTTTCTGGCGGATCGTGCTGATGATGAGGTTTTTTGCAGAAAAGGCTGAGATTGAGTTCACCCTTAGCCATCTCATTATATTGTATTGGCCTTTGCATTATCGAGGTCTAATCACGCTACGACGCCGATCCACCAAGACCTTTATTGCCAGTGATGACGAGGACAGGGACCGAGATGTGTCAGTTTGCCCGAGTGAGGACTGTTGATATTATTCTTGCAGAGTTCCTGCCCTTTCCCGAGAAATGGAATTTCAAGCGTAGCTGATACGATGAACTTTATAATTTTTGTTCTCAGTGGAGGCAAACTCCGTAAGACCGTTTTCTTTCTTTCTCCGCAGCTATCCAGTGGATGCCAAATGAGGTCCCCGATCCTATGGGATGGGCCCGTAAACTGGCGGCCTCTTCGACTTATGATGAGCGCAAATGGCGAGATTTGTCGAAGGGAAAATGGGAAGTTAAGCACCATGGTATATGCTATGTAGTCCTTATCTCGAGGAGTTCTTTCCTTTACGTACACTAATTTATTTGTTGCAGGTATTGATGAGTTTTTTGAGGTGAGACCGTCCCCTTTCGAGGAGGAGGAAGGGCCATCGACTTCTGATCCAGGAAAAGACAATAAGAGAAAAAACATCCTCGGAGGACGAGGATACTCGTAGAGAAGCAG
Source organism: Nicotiana rustica (assembly GCA_005239535.1). NCBI lineage: Eukaryota > Viridiplantae > Streptophyta > Magnoliopsida > Solanales > Solanaceae > Nicotiana > Nicotiana rustica. Next base: position 98,353 of record ML495864.1, read on the forward strand.
GACCCGCCCGGGGGCGTGGGGAGGATGCATCTACTGATGAAGATCTCAAATTCATTAGCAGTTCTATTGATATTAATGCACCTGGAGTGGATGATTATACATTGGTGGCTCGAACCAGGGGGCCTCACGAGGCTGTTGAGCTTTCTGGGCTCGAGGCCCCTAGCCTTGAGCGGGAGACTTCACAAGAGAGGAGGGGCGAAGGCCCTTCATTGCCTAATTTGGCGACCGGTTCTCGGATGTCGAGAAGTCTCTGAGGGAAATGGACTTCGACGTGTCTCTGCCCAGTCAGAATGCCTCGAGTTTCTCTACCAGGGCCGATGAGGCCAAGCCGATAGATGCGAAGTCGACCTTCGAGGAAGCTCAGCGACTCTGCTCTATGGTGAGTTTTGAATACTTCGTACTTTTTTTTTTTTTTAACTGAACCTTCTTTCTCATAGGCCTTTGATAAACTCAATTCTGAGCTGCTTCGCTGTGAGGCTAAGTTGCGTAAGGCCTTGAGAGGGGAGAAGTCTCTCAAGCTTCTTTGTGATAAGAAGGCAAGAGAGCCGGTACACCTTCGGTCGGAGTTGAACCGAAGTCATGACTACGAAAGCAACCTCGAGAAATAGATATCCTCTATTTTGAGAGAATACATGCTTCTACTCCCGTCTTCGGAAACTAACATTTCCGTATCTCAGTTGCAGAGAAAGACAGAGACACTAGAACATCTTCCGAGTGAAGTCAACCAGGTCGATTTTGAATGCAACGGATTGAAGGCACATATAGATGCTCATGTTGTGGCCAAAAGGAATGCTTTGTGTAAGGCCTCCGCCATCGAGATACATTTCGTAATGCTCGAGAAAGCAACTTGGTTCAGGAGAGCAAGATTGCTAAGCTCTAAACAGATCTTTTGAAGATGAAGGCCGAGGTCGTGGACACTCGGGCCGAGCCGAGCCGAGCCGAAGAGGTCCTGGAAAAGGCCAATAAGAAGGTGGATATCTATCTGAAAGATGCCGATGACGTTCGTATGAAGTTGAGGGGGCTTCTGATTGAGAGAGACTAAGCAATGACTATGCATGATACAGATCCCAGAGGGAAACCCTCGAGGAATTTCATGCTAAGGGATTTGATCTCTCGGAGGAGATAGAGCAGGCCAAGGCGGATGAGTTCAACGCCAAGTTCCTCATTTCTGATGCTGAAGATAATGAGGAAGAGGCCGGTGTGGGAGCTGGTATCGACGGAGCTAATGAAGGCATAGTCCCCGAGGGGAGGGGAACTAAGTCCCTGAGATAGATTAGGTTTTTCTTTCTGATCTTTGTATAGGGCTCTCTGTGAGAGAATTGTAACTGTATATTTGCATTATATATAAAAAAACCTTTGGTTTTTCCAATTTACTTGTGTTTTTGTTTTGAACTTCGATGCATGTCGATAATTAGTCCGATGATTTGGACATCAAAATAAGAAACCCTTAGGTTTTTGTGCTTGATGAGAAATTGGCAGTAGTTGATAGTTAACCGTTTGGGGCTCAGTCCTCGAGTCAAGTTTTTACTTGAGCTCATCGACCCTTAGGTTTTTAAAATTGGCAATGAGGCTCTTTAGGCTGGCCCTTAGGCTCTTACGCATTGGCCCTTAGGATCTTTTTAGATTAGGTCGATGCACCCTCTAATATGGCTATAATATTTCCCTCATTTTGGCTAAACACTTTTGAAGCTTTTGTGTTTGTCCGACTCTTCGTTGGCTCAACAAGAACCTCAATTATGGGTTGATATGTGATGACAGTTGAGCACCTCGGGAGGTTTACTCGGAGGCTGACCTTTTGAAGCCTTTTTATTGAAGGCTAAGTTTTTCGAAGCATTTTTCATTGTTTGGACCTGATGTGATCGAAGCTCTTTTTACTTATGCCGGGGGTAGCCTGAATAACCGGTTCTTTTTAAAGTATTTTCGAAGTATTTGAAGGCCTTTAGTTTTACGGCGGCAGTCGGACGTCTCTGAGCCGCATTAACTTGGCCGGAGCTTTTTAATATGACCGTAGTCTTTATGTTCCGCCGTAGCCTTTTATTCCCCCGGTGAGATAGACTTGGCATCTATATCGAGGGTATGCCTTTTTAGGGGTCTTACAATTTCAAATATATAGCCTTGGCCTTAATATCGAGGTTATGCCTTTTAAGGTCTTATAAGTTTGAGCATGCCTCGTGGAGGTCTTACAGATTTGATGTTGCCTCATTGAGGGCTTACAAGCTCGAAGTTGCCTGATCGATGTCTTACGAATTCGAGTTTTTGATGGCTCGATGAGCTGACTGTCGATGGCAGTCCCCGATTGTTCGGGGTTTTTTGGCCCTGGAGCCGTTTCTTGTAAAAATAGCAAATATCTTTGAGGTATAAAGCATTTTGATGATCAAGGATACTCCTTATATTACTTTATAGAAGCATACATATTTTTGCCGTCGAGAGTTCGATTATTTTATATGGACACGGTTCATCTGATCGTTTGGCCCGATACAACGTTTTCCTGTCGAGACCCTCTTTGGAATATTTCAATTTCTTTGAGGAGGAGATTTGCTAGGGGGATGACCCCCAGTATTTGAGGTTGATCGAAGAGAATCCTTGAATACTCGATGAGTTCTCCTTAGGTAGCATATGGGATAAAACCCATTCTAAGGGACAAAGAGCGCAATGCATGCTTTAAAACCCGAGGTCTTCGAGCTGGGGGGTGCTTTGATCCTTCTTAATCGAAAACCTGCAATAAGTTAGTATAAAACATAAATAAAAAGGGAGAGGGTTGTACCTTAGCAATGATAGCGTTTGGACCTCGATATGTTTCAATTGCTTGCTCCGAGGATGCGACACAGTTCATTATTTACTCATTTGTGTGCAATCAAGAATGTAGGCCGTGGTTGCTACTTGGCTGTTTGCTTGTCCTTCGGCTCCTTCTATGTAGAAGACGTTGATGCTGGTGCCACGTTGTGCACCGCGAACATCTCTCTTGCTGCATTCTGCTCCCCGAACACTGCTTTTATTCCATCCTTTGTAGGAAACTTCATCATTTGATGAAGGGATGACGACACCGCTCTCATGCTATGTATGCATGGACTTCGGAGTAAGGCATTGTACCTCATCTCACCTTTTATGACATGAAACTTGGTATATTTAATCGTACCGGCCACGTTGACTAAGAGGATGATTTTCCGTTTGGTCGTCTCGCTCGCCATATTGAATCCATTGAGGACTTGAGAGGCAGGTAGGATCTGGTCGAGCAGTCCTAGCTGCTCTACCAGTCTCGACTTGATTATGTTGGCCGAACTACCTGGATCAACGAGCACACATTTAATTTGAAATTTATTCAAAAGGAAAGAAATGACCAGTGCTTCATTTTGAGTTTGAGACAAGGACTCGATGTCCTCTTCGCTGAATGAAAGAGCATCTTCCGGTATGTAGCTCCGAGTTCGCTTTTCCCTGGTAATGGATACTTTTGTTCGCTTGAAAGTGGGTCCCTGTGGGACGTCGACCCATCCAATGATCATGTGGATGACATGATGTGGTTCTTTCGGTTCGTTCTTCCTGTTCGCATATTTTTCTTGAAACTAGTTCTTAGCTCGATCGCTAAGGAACTCTCGAAGATGCCCTTTGCTTATCAGTCGGGCTACCTCTTCTCGAAGCTGTCTACAATCCTTGATCCTATGACCGTGAGTGCCGTTATATTTGCTTACCAAGTTGGGGTTCCTTTGTGAAGGATCTGATAGTATGGGTTTCGGCCATCTGGTATCTTTGATCTTAGCTATGGCCGATACGATGTTTCAAACATCAATGTTGAAGTTGTACTCAGATAATCGGGGTGCCTCTATCGGCCCTGTGTGCCTATTGAACCCGACTTTGTTTATGAATCCTCGTGAACCTTGACCTCGATCTATCCTTCAATCGCTGCAAGGTATATTGCGCCTTGGGGCATTTCTTTGATCTTCTATGTAAGGTTGGTATCTTTCCTTGTTTATTGACTCCCTTTATGTAGACCTTGGTTCCTATGCTAAGAACCTGCTAGGATACACAGAGCCCGAGGGCCTCCCAATTGGTCCTCCTCGACCTTGATCTTCGATTGATACCTGTTGTGCACCTCCGCCTAAGTTACGGCGGGATACTCAATCAAGTTCTGCTTCAGTTGTTTCGAAGCTATCGAGCTTCATTCATTCAAGCCCTAAGTGAAGTCCTGAACTACCCAGTCATCGGAGACTGGTGGTAATTCCATTCACTCTATTTGAAAGCGAGAGAAGAATTCCCTTAGCATCTCATTTTCTCTGTGTTTGATTTTGAAGACATCGGACTTCCTCATAGAAACCTTGATGGCACCGGCATGTCCCTTTACAAAAGAGTTTGCCAACATCGCAAAAAATTCCATTGAATTCGAGGGTAGGTTATGATACCACATCATGGCTTCCTTTGATAGTGTTTCTCAAAACATTTTCAACAAGACGAATTCAATCTCCTCATCCCTTAGGTCATTTCCCTATACAACACAAGTGTAAGCAGTGATGTGCTCATTGGGGTCCGTGGTCCTATACTTCTGAATATCGGGCATTCTGAATTTCTTCATGATGGGCTTCCGCACTCGATGGGAATGGTTTCTACACGAACTTCTTTGAATCTACACCCTTATGGATCGGGGGTGCGCTCGGGATCTGAACAACCCTTGAGTTATAGGTCTCCAACCTTTTGTCGTTAGCTTATATCTTCTTTTCTCCAGATTCAATCCTCTTTGTGAGGTCCTCAAGCATCTTCATTATGGTGGGGTCTGTTGCTAACCCGTTGTTACTCGATCTTTCCGGCGTAGAACATGTCGAGCGAATTAAATACTCAGATCCTATAGGCAGGATTTCTACCCTTTCATTAAAGCATAAGAATAGACCCATTTCCCAATTTTACTAATACCCCAATTGTTATTACAGAATTATTATAGGCCCATTAATGAATAAAATTACAGAATGTTACAAAACAACTATAGTGGGCCTAAGACAGGCCCAAAGTGTACCCAGCTTAGACATGCCTTCAATTTCGTATCCATACAGGTTTCACCACAGCCCAGAAGCCACAATTGATCAAACTTAGAAAAAAAATCTTCATTTACACAAGATAGCCCAAACCCAGTAGCCATAGTTGATCAAAGGATCCAGAAAATAATCATTTACACAAGCCAATTGGCTTATTCAGTAGGTAAAAAAGGGGCAGAATTGGGAAGTCAAGAGGAAAGTGGCCAAGAACCTTAGGCACTAGTGTGTCAGAGTTCACAAGGGTCTCAAAATGGACCACAATAAGCGCTCACACTAGGGAGGTTAATAGAGAAGTTTTAGAGGAGCTTGGCTTTCAGTCGTCAAAGAATTAGAGACTCATATCAAGAAACAACCAATGAAAATACTAATAAAGTAATAAGGTTTGGAAAAGTATTTGCAAACACCACATAATGATCACATAATGAACATGTCAACACAGAGGGTGCATGAACTCAAGAAACAAGCTAATGCTGCAAGCTTTCGTATAACACATTGGGGCAGGGTGGCATATTAATAAGAAACAAGGAGCTTGAAGCTTATGGGATTACCAAGTTAATATGCAAGGACCATTAGGCTAGCAGGACAAATAATTGTCACTAATGCAACAAGTTTAAAACCTACAGGATCAAATTATGCTAAACACCGGGATTGAACAGTATAACTTAACTAATGAGGCAAAACTAGTTTAAGAGGTTCCACTTAATTTTTAGGGGTACATAACTGGGTAGGGCAAGAACACAATAAGTGACAAACACAGTCATAGGAGCACACTACACACTTTGAGTGAAGACTTTAACAAATTAGGGCATACTGATAGCATAAATTATTCACTATAGAGGTTCAGAATCAGGAAGACAACAAGATTAGGCCATATGATCAAATGCAAATACTCAAATTATCAATAACATTAAACTAAACATGTTTCGAATTGTCGAGATTGCGTAAGTTAGATACATATACATTATTAAGGCTAACAGTTTATAGGCATAATCACACATGAAGAGAGTCAAGGGAATGCATTAAGTCATGCAATTTTAGAAAGAAAAATATATATGCTAATTAGAACATGATGGAATAAACATTGTGAAGGTTGAGAACTAACTAGTTATTGCTCAACAAATAAGGAAAAAACATCAATCTGGACCCAAAACCTCAGATGCGTGAAGTTCCCAAGGATCTGAGGAACCCAGGGCAGTGCTCACACCCAAGAAAGTTCGAAAAATAAGAAATCCGGTGGCATTGGCTTTCAGCCGACCAAGAATCAAACAGAACAAAATAATAGACAAACACAGAGTAAAAGCACTAATATTTTCAGTGAAAATTAGATATTGAAGTCTTGTTCATAAGGGAATAGGGGAGGGGTTTATATAATAGTAAGAATAAAACGATAATAGTCTGATTTAAGCAACAAATAAGGAAATAAATATACAAACAGATCTGAAAATCAATTTAAGAAATATGTAAACCCTAGATTTTTAGGGAGAGTAAATATCAACATAATATAAACAAACGGACTCACAATAGCATAGGATGAATATAGACAAAATAATACTCAAAGTTAGAGATTTGAACCAATTTTGGTTCAATTATGTAAACCCTTGTTTTAGGGAAACTAAAAATTAATAGGATATAAACAAGCATTCAGACTTACAATTGCATAGGACGAATATAGACAGAATAACACTAAAAAATCACGGATTTGAACCAATTTTTGTTCGATTTCGGAAAGACCTGCTTGCCATGTTTAGGCAAGCACTGTAGGAGAATAACTAGTACCAAAAGGGGGTCGGATATGGCAAGAAATAGCCATTGAATCCCATATTTGGTGGGATTAGGAGAAGATTTAGGGGGCGGCGACTTTAGGGTTTTCGAATGAGGGAGAAGGGAGATGAGAGGATACCGAAGCGGCGGGCAAAAGGAAAATGAGGTTAGGGTTAGGGGTTTTGTTAATTAAAGGGAGGGATTAGATATGGGCCGTTGATCTCTGAGATTAACGACCACGATTAAAAGTGGGTTGGGTTAATTTAAATGGGTTGTGACCGGGTTTTGGGTTAAATGGGTTATTGGTTTGTGCTGGGGTTATTGGGCTAGTGTATTGGTCCGAAAATATTTAAAAGTGAGGCTAGTTTTTAAATACTCTATATTTTATCAAAAAAAAATTAATTTATAAAAGTAGTTAATAAATAACAAAAATATTATTTGTGCACTAAAATTTTGAGAAATAATAACCTAACATTATAAATATATAAAAAGTTATTTTTTGCATAAATAATGTAATTATACATGAATATAGGCTATAATTGCAAAAATGGGCAATTAGCCTAAAAATACAAATGTAATTATGAAAAAATACAGTAAAATATTTAAAAACATACATGTTTGTGTAAATAATAAGTTTGGATTATTAAATCATGATGAAAATAATTCGAAGGTTAGTTATTGGATATTTATACAATAAAATGCAGAAAGAAATTTATTTTAAAGCTTTTAAAAATTATGGAAAATTATGAAAAATGCTTGTATAGGTTTATAAGCTAAATGATGATGCCAATATACTATTTGTTTGAAAGTATATATATTTTTTTGAAAATATGAGGAAACAATTGGGTATCAACAACTGTCCCTCTTTACCCGAGAACGATGAAAGAGTTGTCGGGTAAAGAAATGATGACGGATTTTGACCGAATGGGGTGATTTGTAAAAATGGAGGCCGAACTCCGATTTTTGAGTTGCCTACATATCCATGGTTTTACGCGAATCAGGCCGTGTGTAGTTCTGGATCTAGCGGTGAACTATGTCGATGGAGTTGTTATAGGAATGGACTGGTTCGTCTAGATTTGACGATATCAGATGAGTTTATATGGAATTGTGAATGGATGTTTCTTAGAACGATTATGGATGAATATTTGAACGGTTATCAAGTGGAAGTGGGTAACGAATGGTGGTTGGCTTTATTTGAGGTAGTTGCCAGATGTGAGCATCAACGGAAACCAAAGCGAAGATTGCTCCCGTTAATAGAACGGTTATCTCCTTGATTACCTGCGAAACTTAAACGCAGTGGCTTCAAGTATATATGGGATTATTGCGAGAATTTAAGTATGATGGAAATTCCCTTTGGACCATGAAATCTGTCTTTGGACGATTGGGATGATGTCCTGGGCCATGAATCACGTGATAAGGGATTCGCAGGCCATGAAATGATGTTCTCGGGCCATAAAAATGATGCCTCTGAACTATGACGCCTTTGAATAATGATGTGTGATACGCTCAATTTACACCTTAAAATAGGGTAAGCAATCGTTGTCAAATATAGTAACCCAACAAGGTTGGGGTCGAATCCCACAGAGAACAATATGAGTGCGTTTAGGAATGCTAGAGAATTATCACTTATCGTGCAGTGCCAAACAAATACGATTTTGGGTTTTTGATAA
>ML495864.1:108472-126479 GCA_005239535.1 Nicotiana rustica
ATTACACCCTCATTTACAAATAATTCTAAGAAGTGCACGGGCTTTTCAAAAACAATACAGTGATAAGAAAAAGCCTCAAGGAGTGACTCAACAACACTAATCTACTATACATGCTCGACTCATTTATATATATACTTTTTGTTTATAAAAAAAAATCAAATAATTTCACCATCCAATCCTAATTCATATGCCCTCACAAGAACGAAAGAAAGTCCCAACTCACAATATTTACAATATCAACAACAAGGGACATATTTACAAAGTCACTCACACTCACAAAAACGTTCAAGTGCTACAAACAATCATACCATAGGCTTGCCCTTATTTTAATTCATAGCATATTCAAGAATATTCAGTTGGAGATCCCATAAGGACTTTATAAGCTTGTAACGTAGGTTTGGGGAAAGGTAGGATACACATTTGGGAAATGGCTACACCCTCCTTGAAAACTACTTACATTTTTCTTCCTTTTTGCACTTTGTGTCCATTCAAACCACATAGCCTCATTCGCATGTAGTTACCAACATAGAACCACTTTAAATACCTCAACCAGTCTCTTCAAAGCTCCCATATTCTTTTTGTGCTTTTCTTTTGTATTTTCCTTTTGTATTTTTCTTTTGTATTTTTATTTTGGAGCTTGATCAAGAGAGTACCTTCCTAGTTTCCATTTTGACACTGCACCCTCAACTTAGGCTTTTTTCCTCATGCTCATAATTCAAGGAAGGACGGGTTCAAAAGAGGAATTATTTTTCAAGAGGGAAAGGCTAGTATTGAGGTGACCAAAGAAAAGTTCAAGGCTCAAATGGGATAACTAGTGATAACATGTAAACATGGAGAGGAGTCATTCCGCAGACTGATGACATGGATATCCATCTCGAGGATCCAGCGGGAGAGGCCTCTTCACAGCCACATGACCCTGCTCTAGCCACTTCCACTAACCCTTCTTCTACAGCTGACCCGAACCCCATGAAGACTGAGGCAACCTAGGGAGTTCTCTTTTACTCTCTCACCCCTTTCCGTTTTCTATATTTTTGTGCATTTAGCAATAAGGGAAATGCTACTCTTTATTGGAGGGGGTGGCCTCTATTGATGATTTGGTGATTACTTTTCTTTATTTGCATTTCCGTACTTTCGGTTTGTTTTTACCTTTGGTATGTATATATTAAGTTTCCTTTATCATGTATATATTCATTCCCCTTTTGATGTATATTCTTCTTAATCCCCTATTGTACATATTCATTCTTACTTTTCGTATTTTCACTTTATAACTTCTTTAGTATTTTCCTTTATAGTTTGGCTTCTTATTTCATTTAGTAGCTTCTTTTTGAATTTATAGCTTCTTCTTTACTTTTTTGTTATCAATAAGCCCATGGTTTTCATAAGGCCACGGTTCTTTTCAAGGGTGGAAATTGTGTTTTGAGAGGTGAGGTTTGAATTGCATATCCCGAGTGCTATACCTGTAAGTCTAGAACTTGCCCCAAGTATTTTTCTAGGTGAAATATTAAGTTATCTTGACTTGTGAAGTGATTATAGGCTCTCCTTGACTCCCTGTAGAAATTAAAGACTTCCATAGCCTACCATGATAGTATCCTTAGTCAACCCCTGAGCCTAAGCCTATTTGTTCAAAATCCACGCTAGAAACCTTCATCCATTCTCTAATGACCCTCTCTCGGCACCCATTCTTTCCTTGAGAACTCATGATGAACAATAGTCGAAATCATAAGTTAGGGGTAGAGACGAGGATTATCAAAGTGATGAAAGGAATTGTCGAGAAAGGAAAAGCCAATAAAAGGATTAAAAAGCAAAGCAAATCAAAAAGAAAAGTAAAGGTTGAAAGAAGTCAATGAAACAAAGTAAAAAGGCTTGGAATGATGAAAATAAGGAGAAAAGTGAGCCTCAAGTAAAAAAAAAGCGACAATGAGTCTCTCTAAGTTCCCCAAGGAAGAGAAAATGACTCAAAGAGTTAAGAAAAAAATGAGCCAAAATGTGAAAAATGGAGTGCTTAAGGAAAGATGTTCTATCGTAGTTTATCATGTCCAAATTTGATCCAAAAAGCCTTCATCACATCCCGTCAAAGCCCTATAGGATCTCAAGTTGGGCGAGCTTACATTAGTGGTGATTTACACGTGGGAAAATCCTATGGTACTTGTCGCGCCCTCTTTTTCCAACTCCTTTCGGATCGGTCAGGGTTTTTGACATTATTGGGACAACTCGTTTCCTTTTGGGAAAGGGGTATGCAAGGATTCGAAGAGTCGCTACCTAACGAGTTATGGTGCGTTAGGGCACCTATTCAGGGTTGTTTACAAACAATATTAGATAACCAGAGATAGGTTAAGGGCTTGAAATTATTCTAAGGGAAAGGTGTTAGGCACCCCTCAGAATCCACAATTGTAGCTCCTGGCCAAACAACTTTGTGAATTTGAGCAAGTAGCAAATAGGCAATTAATGTTTAAGACAAGTAAAAGGGTTTTGAAAGATTCGCAGTTTAAGCACACATGTGTTATTAAAGTTTTGAAAATATTTAATATCTAAATAAAGCTTGGAAAAAGTTATAACATAAACATGTAAAGGGATAAGGGGAATCCTAGGTTGTTTGTCATATGGATCAAATCAGTACAATACCCGGTATATCACTCCTCAAAGAGGGGCTACACATGGTATTAATGCACCGGTCATCATGTCCATATCTACCCATCCTACCCCGTAAAGGTAATTAAAGCGAGTGTTGGTCAGCGGCCTCTATTGCGTGTTGTTACCCGTCCCTTCCTAATAGTCCTGGAGGGGTTTAGGACCTCTACCTATAAGGGAAGTTCTCGGCAGACCCTCAGGTTTAAAGGGAAAAATGCTAAGGAAACAAACAAAAACATACAGGACTGCATTTAAATGGGAACACCCAAAAGCAGATAGAAGGCTCAAGTATACCTCCACAAATAATGCAATTAGGCAGCACGACTCAAACACTGTTAAGGGTAGTACTTAAATTCAGAATCCTAAACATGGTGTCTAGGTGAGTCCAGAATATAAACAAACAGGTAGACTTGTTTTATAACTAAGAAAGGCCCTAATCAGTTTTGCCTACTGATTTAAAACCTGTTGAGCATTAAGCAGCATATACAGGAAGGCAGATTTCCAGTTTTGAACAAATTAGTCACCTAAGGCTTGCCTAGGTGTGAAGCAGTATACCGGTTGCCTAATTTTTTTAGAGAAGAACTGTTTGATATTATATGACCTAAACATGTTGTTCTATGTGTTCAGAACTCAGAATTATTACCAGTTATAGCGAGAATTGAGTGAAGTTATTTTTATTCCTTTTGATGCATCAGTAGTTAAACTAGGTGTATTTAAGCAAGTATAAATGCAATCCTAAAGACATAGTATCTAATGCACGGAGATATAGAATGATGCATGTGCAGAACCTAAGCATGATATTCTAAATGCACAAATGTTACAGCGTTTAAACATGCTTCCAGAATATGCAAAGGTGACATGTTGGTGAATATTGTTTAACATAGAACAAGAATTCTAAGTGTGTACAACAATGTAGAACATGATTGTAAAGCGTGTACAACAACAACCCAATTTTTCCTCAAATTATTTCAAAATTTGCATATATACTTTCAACATCACTTTTTATAATAACTGGTATTTTTCCATAATTTTCTATGTTTTTATCAATTTATTTTCTAACCTTATTCAGTACTTTATATTCAATAATTACCCATAAATTATATTATAAATAATTTCAAAATATTTCCTAGGTCAATATATCATTTTAATCCTATCAGGGCTTAATTATTTCAAAAATTAGCCAATTAAGAATTATTTAGCTATAATTACAATAGTTTTGCAGTTATAGCCTAAATATACATTTTATACCATCTTAATTCAATAATTCGTCATTTTATATTTTTAATATTAATTAATTACCTTAATTTCACTTATTTAGCATTAATTTCCTTTTATGTAATTATTAGCTATTTTTGTTAATTATTTATCTATTTATTTGGGTATTTCAGAATTAGCCCTTTTTCTATTTAAAATCTAGCCTAATTCAATTTTAAACCCCAACCCAATTGATACCAGCCCAATACCCAATTGAATAAGCCAAAAGACCCAGGCCCAAATCCTACCCAAACCCGACCCAATTCTTATTAAATCTTGGCCGTTGATCAACTTTGATCAACGACCCTGATTAGTTATTTTCTTAATTAACCTAGACTACCCCCTCCCAAACCCTTCACTTCTCTCTTACACTCCGCCGTCACCCTTTCCCATCCTCTCAAATTCTTCTCTAACCTAACCCTAAATCTCATCTCGTCGTTGCTTGCCTGCCGTCGACTATGGTGGATTACCACCATCCTCCAGGCGTAACGACTCTCCTACGCCATGATTTTTGTTGTCTTTGAGGTCCTCAAGAGACCAGGGGTCAGTTCCCTCACACCTTTGGCCTGTTCTTACTTATCTCAGTCCGCCATGGCTCGATTCCAGTAAGATCTTCCTATTTTTTGGCTAAACCTATGGTTTCTAAGCCATCATTCTCATCTCTAGGTTATTTCCTCGAAACCTTAATTTCGTCTCTTAAACTTCTCAGATCTTTACAAATCTGAGACGAGCTAACCTTATTTCATGTGTTTTCTTATGAAAAAACTTCTGATTTCTGACACGATGTTTCATTTTCCTAAAACTAGGATTTCTTGAAAACCTTTTCTTCAAACGTTTTATGATTTTTAGGTGTTTAATCCTGTTCTTATGTGTTTTCGACTATTTTTGTTAAGATTTTCTTTACATGGATTCTAAGCTTGTCCGTGTTATTTGATACATGACTCTGTTCTGTGCTTTGATTCACATGATCTCTTATTCGTTTAATTTGAATGTCTTGTGTCTTTACCCTAATGTGCTTCTATTAGGGTTCCTGATTCAACTCTTGACTGATTCTATGTGTTTATGCTTAGCTTATCTATTATTCATGGAAAACATATATCATTTTCCCTAAATTAGTATTATTTTGAGTCCTTTATTCACTGATTTTCTATATTGATACCTATGTGCTGATTTCTCGATTAATTCCCTATTTCTACAACGATTAATTATTTTTTGCCTTATTTATGATTAACTGTGATATTCGCTGACTCTTACTAATTATTTCCTTAATCAGACTCTTGTGTATTTACCCCTAATTACCTACTCCGTATCTAAGTTTATTTGATTTCTTTCCTTAAATATCTGCCTTGCTCTTTACTGTTAACTGGTTACCCCTTAATTAGAGGAAACTCGCCCTAATTGCTACATAATTGATTTTTTACCTTATTTTGTCTAGCTCTCAACTGCTATATATACTCTCCTCTATGCTCACTTCTGGACACGAACATTAGTTTAATAAATCTCTTACACTTAAAAGGTTTTTTCTCTTCCTTGTTACTTGCTTCTCTCCTTAACTGGTATGTCTTGATTCAATTTCAAGTCCCAAAACTCTATGTGTTCTGTTATTTCCAGCCTTGTTCCTGCCTACTATTTGGTTGTTAATGAGTAATTGGAATGTTTAACTTATTGTTTCTAGCATGCTTGGACTACCTTGTTTAATTCTATCCTGCTTAACTTATAACTAGCATGACTAAGGATCCGCCTGCTGCTTTCTCTAGTATGCCTCAACCTGATTCTGTCCCATGTTTGATTTTTGAGGTTCTGGTTTAATCTGCTTGCTAAGTTACCTAAGATCTCCACGTAATTCTGATTCTGTGTTTAATCCTGTCTAATATCACTATGTTCTCACATGTCTGTTCTGAAATCCATGCCTTATGTCTGTACTATTAACTGTATGACTAACTCCTTAATCCTATTAACTCTCTAAAAGATTTTGTGCTTCTGTCATTACATGTTTCACCATGTGTGTTCTATGTGTCCCCATACTCACAATCCCTGAGTGAAATATGTGTTTGAATGATGATGAACCTGTTTAAACTGTTTGCTGATTTCTCATAAGTGTTCACTGTTTTCAAAAGTTGTTTTACTATTAATCAATTCCTACTTTCATAAAACTTCTTCATTAGTTGAGTCAATCCAATACTGTTTTTTCTTGCTTATACCTTTTCAAACTGCATCAAACACTCTCAGTATACTCTTAGACATTAGGTTCTGCCCCTTTTGTGTGAGCATTTCTTAGGGACCCTTGAGCTCGCTCTGAACTTTGACACACAAGAGTTGGCCTTTCCATACTGCACATACTCTCTCTTGGCTATGAAAATCTGGGTGTGAGCACTGCCCGGGATCCCTTGAGGTCCTTACGGAACTCTGACATACCCGGATCATATGAAAGGCTGTGAAACAATGATGGCATTGAGAACTTCCGGAGATCTTGGGCCTATTGGTAGGCTCCCTATGGTGTAACGTATTATTTTCTTTATTAATTTATGTAATTTATGCAAATGATTTGTAATAATTATTTGTAAACAACTATTGGGGATGTATAGTGAAAAGGGAAAAGAGGTAGTTATGCTGGCCATAAATGTTGAATGGTAGAAACCATGCTATTAGGTTTACATTCCCTATATGTGCAATAGAAATCATGTTTAGGATTAACACGTGCAAAGCATATCGTGCATTAGAAATCATGCTCTTTAGGATTCATGAACACTGTTTCAACATCTTATTTTAGTATTGTTATGTCACTTAGAAATCCTGTTTATAGGATAAATAATGGCAACAAGACTATTATTATGTGATTCCGATCATACCAACATGTTCTGAAATGTAATCTAGAAATCCAGCTTAGGATAAATGTGTTAACAAAATTGCAATCATGTCTTACCACGCCTACACACTTAGAGATCCTGCTTTTTAGGTAAACAACATTAAAAATTGGCACTTGTGTTGTTCCTGATGTTGTGCATGATGCTGTGATTCCATATGCATTTAGCAATCCATGTTTAAGTCATTATGCATCATGCTGCATTAGACATCATGCTATAGGATAGTACACATTTATTACGCTTAGTCTTCACACAAATACCTTGTTCTAATAAAATGGCTATCAGTCTTTGATTATTTGCAACACTTAGAACTGCATGCTATTAGGCATACAATCTGAAGATATTAATAAGGTTGAGTAACTTTTGTATGTTATCCTACACCTAGGCAAGCCTTAGGTAATCAACTTTAAAAATAAAAACTAGAATTGTCTGTATGTTTATGTTTAACTGTCAGCATGATAAAATTAGTAGGCAAGCCTGATTAGGACTTCCTCTCTGAGTTATGTAATGAATCTGCCTCCGCTATTATCACTTAGACACCTTGATTAGGATCTGAATCTGGACCTTAATTGTGTATGAGACATGCCGTTTGTGTGTACTGTATGTGGAGGATTATCTGTTTTCCATGGTTTCCCCTTATCTGAAGTCCTACTTGTTTATTATATGTCGCCTTAGCATTTTCACCTTTTAAAAACCTGAGAGTCTGCCTAGCACCTCCCTTATAGGATAGAAGTCCGAAAAATCCTTCGGGACTGGTAGGAAAGGGACGGGTAACAACATGCAATAGAGTTCGTGACCAACACGCGCTTTAGTCACATTCACGGGGTGGGAAAGGGTAGAATATGGACATGATGGCCGGTGCGCTAATACCACGTGTAACCCCTCTTTGAGGAGTGTCATACCGGGTATTGCATTGATGTGATCCATATTATAAACAAACCGAGGACATCCCCTTACTTTCACAAGTATGCTTAAATTATAATTCTTTCAAATTTAGTTCTTCATTAATTGTTTATTTTTTCAAACATATGTACTTAGACATAATCCCCTACTATTTGAGCCTTATCTGTTTATCTGATAAACTGTACAAATTTACAAAAGATGTTTGGTCGGGAACCACACTTGTGGATCCTGAGGGGTGCCTAACACCTTCCCCTTAGGATAATTTCAAGCCCTTACCCTATCTCTGGTTATCAATGTAATTATAAATGAACCCCTCAGATGCCCGAACACACCTCAAAAATCGTTGGGTGGCGACTCTCCAAAAATGCAAAACCCCTTTCCCAAAAGGATTGAGTTGTCTCAACCAAATGTCATAAACCCCGGACTCCGCGAGGAAAAAGGGGGGTGCGACAGTATGGCGACTCTGCTGTGGATTCATAGGCTTTTACCATTTTCAAACTGCCTTGTGAATTTGTACCTTTACTTTTTTTGATATTTTCACCCTTTCCTTTTCCCCTTTATGTGCAACTAATTGTTTATCTCTTTCAAGTATTTATTATTTCAAAACTGACACGATTCTTTGTTTCCCTTTGTAACCGTTTTAAATCATAACTATTGTATTTACTGCTTTCTCAACATGCAAATACATGACAACGTGCTTTTAATGATATTTATTGCATAATCATTCTCAACATCATATTCCACTCGTGCCAAACAAAATACCATAGCAACGCTTGATGAGTGGTTTCTCCCTTCCTATATCATTACCCCCTAAATTCGGAAAGACTTATTTGCGGTAAAACTAGTCGATCAGCGGTGCAGTCGACGGTTCCGTGCCTTTCCCCCTTGAGTTATCCGTTCAAGGGTACCAGTCTAAAACCCCATAGAAACCTTACTCTGTTATGTTGTTGCATGCATCATAGTCAAACCTAGCCAGGCTAAAGTGTTGTCCGCACAATAGCTTTTAAGATAGCCTCGTTCAAAAGTCCACTGGGTTTCCCTAAACCCAAACGGACACTATCACGTTCAGTGCATTTATTTGGAGAACTACGTGCTTCATGCTAATTGTTGATACTAAATAGTCGAGTCTGGTGGGGTAAGGGTCTAACCTTGTTTGCCTTGCAGAAATATGAGGCACGAAGTCCCCAGATTCGTCATGGTCACCAATATCACCCCAAGATTGCTGAGTTGGAGGGAAGATTTACATTCTAGTGACAAGACCCTCGTCAGGAAATATCTGGGTAATCTAACATCACGTCATTGGGACACATCCATCGTAGGGTATTCGTCTTCATGTTTTGCTTCCTGGGTCTGATCGTGTTTCCAATGAAGAAACAGAGGATTCATACTAGGCTGGCTATGGTAACCAATGCCCTAATGGAGGGGATTGGTGGGTAGACATTCAACATTGTACCCATGATCATTGTCGACATTTACCGAGCCTTGGAGAAGGAGGAGCGAAACACTTTGAAGGCTACAATCTACTACTTCAGCTTTGGCTCATAGAACATCTCCAAAAGGGCGAATACCGACAGGAAATTCAGTGAAGGGTCTGGGACGACCACATCGCTTTCCACCATCCAAAGCAAATGAATTACATCCTAGACATGTTTGCTCAGCTTGAGAATGCCAAAGAATGGGTTGAGCTCTTTGATAATCTGACTGAAGAAAAGGTTCAATGGATGTTCGAATGGTTTCCGACAGAGGAGTTCATCTCCCGGTCCAAAGATGCACCATTCCTGATACTAATTGTCCTGAGAGGAACATACCCTTACGTCCCTCTCCGAGTTATGAGGCAAGCAGGTAGGAAGCAAGTCATACCAAGGGTCGATAAGATGAGCCATCTTCGAACTGACTTCCAAAATGATGATAGTCCTCACAAGTGCCAAGCACAGCATATGTGGCATTGCAAGATCATAATGGAGAAAGACACCATTGAGCCGGACATATATCATGCCGGTTATACCCCTTTATATTTTGGTTGGTTGGAAGATAATTGGGATGGTCTGGGCAAGCCAGGGTTTGTTCGAGGCCACAGAATTATAGATTAAAAGGCCGAGGCGCAAGTCAAATACAATCAAATGCGCAAAAGGATCCATGAATGCAAAGACGAGCACCGCGAGATACATAAGTCCAACAAGAAGCTGATTGAGGAGTGGAAGGACATGGCTATCAGCACCAACACGAGTCTGGGATACTTAGAGCGAGGTATAGTCGAATTGGAGGGAAAATTCCTCAAAAGGGTCGAATGCTGTCAAAAGGCTGAAGGGACCGAAAGTGGACACCTAGCCAGATTGCTGGGACTTCGCGAGCTGGGGAGTCTATTCGAAGGAGCCAAGAATGACGAGTCTGGGGAAGATCCTCCTGGGACCAAGTAGATAGGAATTTACTTTTCGCTTTATTAATGTAATAAGGCCAATGGCCATTAGTGACCTTTATTTCTAGCTTATTTAGTATCGTTTTGGGATTTGCCTACTCTTATCAATAAAATGAGGCATTTAGCATTCTAAGTTCTCCAAATCAATTTGTCGCTAGGCCTACCTCAGGCACAAAGAGGTTCCCAAGTTAGGATGCGCTTTACATCTCCGCACTATGTGTTTAAATACTGTAATACTTTTTATAATCCTCAATGACTTGATTACCTTTTGTTTTATTTTTATTTTTATTCCCCTCCCAAAAGGTTAGTTCGTGCACTCTGGCATCATCATCTTACTTCACAAGATCCAGGGGCCCTCCACCCACTCCTCTTCCTAGTCCTCCTAAAAGCAAGAACAAGGGAAAGAATAACATGGAAGACTTAAACAACATCAGGAATGAGAACACGGTTGAACGGGTAGAGGCCACTGATGGCCAGGGTATTCTGGTCCCAAAGGAGAATATGTCACCACTCGAACAGAAACTGCTAAAATTTCAAGAAGAGCTTGATCAGGTTTGAAATTTGGCCAACCTGTCATTTTCCCTCAACATCCCAGACGTCAACTTCCCCAACGCTCAAAACCCTACACCTCTTCAAAATATCCCAACACAACAGAATCATCCTGCACCTCACCATCACGCTATTCTACCAAAGAACCAGTGTAACACCTGTCATACCCCAAATAACACTCCACTACTTATCCCAGAACCTCAAAACCCCACAAATGACCATTTCCACACCCATGCATCAGGCCACCACAACAATCCTATCTACGTGGAGACCATGCCACATTCAACGCCATACACACCTGAGTCTGATGAAAAGGACCTGCTTATCAGGAATTTAGCCGAGGAACTTAAGAAACTAACTAGCCGGATTCAGGGCGTCGAAGGAAGCAAAGAGATTTAGGGAATAAACTATGAGGACCTCTGCATACAACCTGATGTCGAACTGCCTGAGGGGTACAAACCCCCGAAGTTCGAAATTTTTTATGGTACGGGAGATCCAAGGGTCCATCTGAGGACCTATTGTGACAAGATGGTTGGCGTAGGGAAGGATGAAAGGATCTGCATGAAGCTATTCATGAGGAGTTTGAAAGGAGATGCTTTGTCTTGGTACATTAGCCAAGATCCCAAAAAGTGGTTGAACTGGGTGAGCATGGCATCTGACTTTATGGATAGATTCATATTCAACATAGAAAATGCACCAAACGTGTTCTATATCCAGAATTTGAAGAAGATGCCCACGGAGACATTTCGCGAGTATGTTACTCGCTGGAGGTCCGAAGCTTCTATGGTCAGACCTGCCTTAGAGGAGGAACAGATGAACAAGTTCTTCGTCCGGGATCAGGACCCGCAGTACTATGAACGATTAATGATGATTGAGAACCACAAATTCTTCGATATTATCAAGCTAGGAGAAAGGATCAAAGAAGGTATTAAAAGTGGCATGGTCACGAATTTCGAAGCCTTGCAAGCTATGAATAAGGCTTTACAGTCCGGTGGTGTGTCCAAGAAAAGGGACGTGGGAGCCGTGATGGTTGCTCAGAGAACCAAGTCTCCTCTCAAATACAAAACTTAGTCAACACCTCCACTCACATATTAGCCAACCCTAAATTACCAAGCACCCTTACCCTCATATCAAGCTCAACTACCAACTTATCAATCACCTCCGACACCGACATATCAGCCTACTTCACCCAGATACTCCCAACCCACTCCTGTCTACCACACTTATAATTATCAACCATCCCATTATCAATCACCCCCTACACGCCAAAACGTCCCTACGCCTCGACCTAATTTCGATCGCAGACCTCCAAAATAGTATACTGCCATCGCTGAACCCATCGACCAGCTATATGAGAAGCTCAAAGCTGCTGGTTATGTCACACATATCCCTGCTGCAACCCCTGAGAATCCTTCTCAGTGGGTTAACCCAAACAAATCCTGTGCATATCACTCCGGCATGAAAGAGCACACCATCGAAGAATGCCGCTCTCTGAAAGACAAGATACAGTCCCTGATTGATAACATGATCATTGTGGCAAAGGAGTCCGCTCCAAACATCCGCAACAACCCGCTTCCAGGTCAAAAAGGTGGAGGCATCCACATGATTGAAATAGAAGAAGACTGGGATCCCGAGGGGTCAATCGGGTTGATCGTAGAAGGTGATAACCCAAAGAAGCCGGCGGTTACTCTTAATCCAATCATAGTCCAAATTCAGTTGTCTGAGGATGCTGAGGTAAATATGTCTATACCTCTTGAGTTTGAAGCGGCGCCACCCGCAAAGACACCAGTACCAATTGAGGTTGAATTCGTATCTCCGACAAATGCACCCGCACCATTTGAGGTTGCAGTCTTGCCACCCAAGGTACATGTTCCATTCAAAGTAAAGATAGTCGCACCGAACCCTGTGGTGATGTCAACCACGCCACCTTTTATACAAATGTTGTACATTGGGACTATACAGCCGAGGCGAGAAGGAAGAGCAAGACTGAAGAAGTTGTCGCGGCACAAGATATGACGAGAACTAGTAGAATCTATACCCCTGAACATCTGGATGAATCAAGCAAGCAGGCTTCCAATCGGCCTTCCATTACTGAGACGGGTCCAGACAATCTTTGGAGGAAGGTACACGCCAAGGAGTATTCGGTCATCGACCAGTTGAACAAAACGCCAACTCAGATATCCATCCTTTCTTTGTTGAAAAATTCAGAGGCACATAGAAATGCCCTGTTGAAGGTGCTGAATGAAGCATACGTGCCGAATAATATCACCTGTGGAGAAATGGCCAATATGGTAGGCCAATTGCTGGAAAGACACAAGATCACCTTCCATGAGGACGAGCTGCCGTCTGAGGGTTTAGGGCATAACAAAGCACTGCACATCATTGTACAATGCGAAGATTATTTCATCACCAGAATCCTGATAGATGGAGGATCCACTCTTAACATCTGTCCGCTGATAACACTTAAGAAACTGGGTAAAGGGCTGCATGAGATAAAGGATAGAGCAATCAATATGAAAGCTTTCGACGGTTCTCAAAGGTCTACCATTGGTGAGATTAGTCTATGCCTGCGGATGGGACCAACTTGGTTCGAGGTGGACTTCCAAGTGATAGATGTACTAGCGTCCTACAACCTGCTATTAGGAAGACCGTGGATACATGTTGCTGGGGCTATAGCGTCAACACTGCATCAGGCAGTGAAGTTTGAATGGAATCACCAGGAAGTGATCATCCATGGCGACTGTAGAAACCCTATATACAATCACAAGACCATTCCGGTGATCGAAGGAAGAAGGAAGATGGGTGGAGAAACTTACCACCATATTGAACGGGTCAATGCTATCGACAAAGACAAATGGTGGGATAGCAAAACCGGGAGCATACTGAGCTGGAGTGGGTACGAGCCTGGCAAAGGGCTCGGCAAGAACCTCCAAGGAATCTCTAAACCCATAAAACTTAAGAAACATGGTACTACCTTCGGTTTGGGATATGAATACACCTGGGAAGAATTCAATAACTGGTCGCCACCATGGCGTGGTCCTTACTACCCATTGGATCAGCCGATACCATATCCGGATTGAACCTTCCATCCAACCGACATTATTTATGGGACAGACGAAGAGGAAGCACTCGCCGCACTGAGGAACTTATTCCTAGAAGATGATGACATGGATTGCTGTGTTATTCTCGAGGAGGAGGGGGAGGAAGTCCCTTCCATACAGGTTGTGAGCAGAGGGGCATGCCTCAAGAATTGGACCATCAGGACAACCAAAGCCCGACGAGCCTTGGGGTAGCAAGGCTAAAACAAGCATTATTCTGTGTTTTATTTTACTAAATGATTTCCCTTTTCGCATTTTTATTCCTGCAATAAGATTTTCAATGTTCAAAACAATGGTTCAATCTATCAAAAAGATTTCCAATTTTTCTTATGAATCAATATTTATTGCTATCATTTTTCCTCTCATTACTTTACTTATACAACATTACTATTACCTATGTTGATGAACCAATGACTGTGACATGCAACGAGACAACGCAACAAACGAACATTGATTCAGAGGAAGATGACATATCTGACGAGATTATCAAGGTAGTCAAGAATTTTGAAAACAGACCTAAGTCCAACCTGGACGAGACCGAAGTTTTCAACTTGGGAGACTCAGAAAACGTCAAGGAAACACGAATAAGCACTCACATGTCGCCATCAGAAAAGAAGGAATACACAAAATTCTTGAAAGAGTATGAGGATATATTCGCCTGGTCGTATGATAACATGACTGGTCTAAGTACGTCTATTATGGCTCACAAACTGCCAACCAATCCAATGTGTCCACCGGTAAAGAAAAAGCTCAGAAAGTTCAAACCTGACATGAGTTTGAAAATGAAGGAAGAAGTTACTAAACAGATCAACGCCAAAGTTCTCAGGGTAGTCGAATATCCGACATGGTTAGCTAACATTGTGCTAGTACCAAAGAAGGATGGGAAGGTCAGAGTCTGTGTCGACTACTAGGATCTCAACCGGGCCAGTCCGAAAGACGACTTCCCCTTACCAAATATACACATCCTGATTGACAATTGCGCCAAGCATGAACTACAATCATCCGTGGATTGCTTCGCTGGTTACCATCAGATTTGATGGATGAGGAAGATGCTGAGAAAACGGCTTTCATTACACCGTGGGGAGTATATTGCTAAAAGATGTTTCTGTTCTGCCTGAAGAATGCTGGGGCCACCAATATGAGAGCTATGACTAATATCTTCCACAATATGATACACAAGGAGATCTAGGTATATGTGGATGATGTCATTATCAAGTCCAAGAAATACACTAATCACATAGAAGACTTGAGGAAGTTCTTCAATAAGTTGCGGAAATACAATCTGAAGCTAAATCTCGCAAAATGTGCATTCGGGGTTCCTGCTGGGAAGTTGCTTGGGTTCATTGTCAGCCGTCGAGGAATAGAACTAGATCCGTCAAAGGTCAAATCCATTGAAGAATTAGCATCGCCAAGGAACAAGAAAGATGTGATGAGTTTCTTGGGACGGCTTAACTATATTAGCCGGTTCATAGCACAATCCACAGTTATATGCGAGCCGATCTTCAAAATGCTAAAGAAGGATGCTTCCACCAAATGGACCGATGATTGCAAAAAGGCCTTCGACAGAATCACAGAGTACATGTCAACGCCACCGGTCCTAGTACCGCCTGAGCCTGGTAGATCTCTGTTACTCTACCTTGCGGTATTAGATGGAGCCTTCGGCTGCGTTATGGGGAAACACGACAAAACAGGGAGAAAGGAGCATGCAATTTTTTATCTCAGCTAGAAGTTCACTCCGTACGAATCTCAGTATTCTCTCTTGGATCGCACCTGTTGTGCTTTGACTTGGGTAGCCCAGAAGCTAAGACACTATTTCTGTGCCTATACTATATATCTCATATCAAGAATGAATCCATTGAAGTACATCTTTCAGACCCATGACCACTGGCAAGTTAGCCAAGTGGAAAATCCTACTAAGTGAATTTGACATTGTTTATGTGACTCAGAAAGCGGTCAAAGGACAGGCACTCTCAGACCACCTTGCTGAAAATCATGTGGACGGAGAATACGAACCCGTGAAGACGTATTTTCCTGATGAAGAGGTTTCATTCATAGGAGAAGATTTTGCAGAGTCTTATGACAGTTGGAGAATATTTTTCGATGGAGCAGCAAACGCTAAGGGAGTTGGCATTGGAGAAGTCCTAATATCAGAAACCGGTCAGCATTATCCAGTATCTGCCAAACTCAGATTCCCCTGCACCAACAACATGGTCGAATATGAAGCCTGCATCTTAGGGCTCAAAATGGCCATTGACATCAATGTTCAGGAGCTGTTAGTGATTGGTGATTCAGACCTACTGGTACATCAGGTAAAAGGAGAGTGGGGGACCAAGAATTCAAAGATACTTCTGTATCTGCATCACGTGCAGGAATTGAGAAAGAGGTTCAAAAAGATAGAACTTCGGCATGTTCCCAGAATCCAGAACGAGTTTGCCGATGCATTGGATACTCTGTTATCTATTATCTAGCATCCGGACAAGATCTTCATTGATCCTATTCCAGTGAAAATTCATGATCAGTTAGCCTACTCTGCCCATGTCGAGGAAGAAGCAGACGGAAAACCTTGGTTTCATGATATCAAGGAATATTTGGCAAAAGGAGAGTACCCAGAACTTGCAAGTCCTACTCATAAACGCACACCTCGGAGACTATCCAACAACTTCTTTCATAGCGGAGGAATCCTGTATAGGAGCACTCCCGATT
This sequence comes from Nicotiana rustica, assembly GCA_005239535.1. Taxonomy (NCBI): domain Eukaryota; kingdom Viridiplantae; phylum Streptophyta; class Magnoliopsida; order Solanales; family Solanaceae; genus Nicotiana; species Nicotiana rustica. The sequence goes on from ML495864.1 coordinate 124,888, forward strand.
TAGGACTATTAAGATGTGTCGACGCAAAGGAATCATCCAAGCTACTAGAGGAAGTTCATGCAGGGACTTGCGGTCCATTTATGAACGGTTTTGTCTTAGCAAAGAAGATACTCCGGGCTAGTTACTTTTGGATTACCATGGAAATGGATTGTGTCCAGTATGTCTGAAAATGCCACTGTTGTCAGGTACATACAGACATGATAAAGGTACCTCCAATCGAGCTCAATGCAACGAGTTCACCTTGGCCATTCACCGCCTGGGGCATGGATGTCATTGGACCAATCGAGCCTGCCACCTCCAATAGACACAGGTTCATTCTGGTGGCCATCAACTATTTCACTAAGTGGGTCAAAGCAGCATATTACAAAGCAGTTACTAAGAAAGTCATGGCCGACTTCTTCCGCGACCGTATTGTTTGCCGATTCGGAATTCCATAATCAATCATTATCGATAATGGTTCTAATCTCAATAGTTACTTGATGAAAGCTATGTGTGAGACCTTCAAGATCAAACACAAGAATTCCACAGCCTATCGGCCTCAAATGAATGGAGCTGTTGAGGCCGCTAACAAAAACATCAAGAAGATACTAAGGAAGATGATAGAAAAGCACAAGCAATGGCACGAGAAGTTATCATTCGCCTTATTGGGATATCGCACCACGGTCTGCACATCGACCGGGGCGACTCCTTACATGCTGGTTCATGGTACAGAGGCTGTTATTCCTGCCGAAGTGGAGATTCCTTCCCTAAGGATCATACAAGAAGCTGAGCTCAGCGATGCAGAGTGGGCAAATAGCCGTTATAAGCAACTCTCCCTCAAGATAGAAAGAGAATAAATGCAGTCTGCCATGGCCAACTCTATCAGAATAGAATGTCCAGAGCCTTCAACAAAAGAGTCAAGCCAAGACAGTTCACACCGGGGCAGCTGATGTTAAAGAAGATTTTTCCACATCAAGATGAAGCCAAAGGGAAGTTCTCTTCCAACTGGCAAGGACCATACATGGTTCACCGAGTATTGATAGGAGGATCTCTTATACTTGCAGAAATGGATGGAGAAGTCTGGACAAAGCCAATCAATTCAGATGCAGTCAAGCGCTACTATGTGTAATCCTTGATGCTTTCTCAAATGATGTAAATTGAACTACACCCGACCTGATTCCCGTTTAAGAGGGGATACGTAGGCAGCCCTATGCGTTCGGTCACAAATCAATAAAATTTTCATTTACCACCGCAATTGGAAATTGGGCAGAATTTTGAGGAGGACCCTCAAAATTCCGAAGCAATTTCAGCTGATCGCCGCACGAGCAACATTCAGAACGTCAAACAATCAAACTGGGGCAGAAGTTTGAGGAGGACCCTCAAAATTCCGTAGCAGCAAAGGTTGCAATGTCTCTAACCGTGTCACGGTGATCGGTTCATCCAAAAATCATTTTGAATTATACATTATGTTACACTTTTCCAAAATCATGCATGCTTATTCTTGAAACATCTTTGTTTAGCAAACTCTACCCCAATGATACAAACAGTATCATCAGATCAAGCCACGAAAGTCAAACAAAGCCAACAGGGATACGAACTAACCCCCCCCCCCC
>ML495864.1:126735-154227 GCA_005239535.1 Nicotiana rustica
TTTACAAAACTCACAATCTTTCTTTGGATGCAGGCACAAAGAATAAACACGCTAAGAAGTCACAAATTTCATCATAATTGCAAAATCCAAAGTTCGGTGCCCACACAACGAACGAACGTGTTAAGAAACAAAATTCTCGAAACCATCACACTTATCAATACGAATGATGCTCTGTAGTCACAATGCTCGCAATAATCACAATCTACTGCCAGCTAAGCATTCCTACTGTCAATTTATTTCCTGCATAAGGCTACCATTCTGCCTTCCGAGACTAAACGCTGTCTCCATATGTATTTTTGCATAAGGCTACCTTTCTGTCTTCCGATACTAAATGATGTCTCCATCTGCATTCACATGAGGCTACTATTCTGCCTTCCACTTTGCATAAGGCTACTTTTCTGCCTTCCGAGACTAAACGTTGTCTCCATCTGCATTTGCATCTCTGCATAAGGCTAACTTTCTGCCTTCCGAGACTAAACATTGTCTCCATCTGCATTGGCATCTCTACATAAGGCTACCTTTCTGCCTTCCGAGACTAAACATTGTCTCCAGCTGCATTCGCATAAGGCTACCATTCTGCCTTCCGAGGTTAAGCTCTACCTCAACCTGCATTGCATAAGGCTACTATTCTGCCTTCCACCTGCATAAGGCTACCTTTTCTCCTTCCGAGACTAAGCACCGTCTCCATCTGCATCTTTGCATAAGGCTACCATTCTGCCTTCCGAGGCTAATCTCTGCCTCCGATTTACTTTTCTAGAATAACTATTGTCTCAAGCAATATTTTATCTTTCTTTCGGGCTAAACTCCCCCCTTTAATTCGCAATACTAAGCTTTGTCTTGATAGCATCATACTACTGCATTCTTCATGGGCTGAAATATCGCCAACCTGTCCAAAGGCTTCATCGTTCGGAGGCACCATCTTCATGGCCCGAGAACACCATGTCATGGCCTTAGGATCTCTCTCAATTTTGCATATCATTATTCAAAGGCGTCATCAGTTGGAGGGACCATCTTCATTGCCCGAGAACATCATTTCATGGCCTGTGAATCCTACATCAAGCAATTCATGGCCCAGGACATCAGGGTCTGAGGGCGTCATCCTTAACCGTCCTAAGACAACATTCATGGTCCGACGGGAACTTGTATCATGTTTAAATTACGCACGATGTATGCTGGTATCACTTATTTGCAGGTAATCAGGCGAGCAACAGCTGCCCTAGCAGGAGCGGTCCCGCTCCAGTTCTCCTAATCAGTCCTGTAAACCGTTTATTCACCCAGCCCCAAATATTGCGTCCGTTCTTGTAAAAACTTCACCGGTAAACTTCGCCGATGACTCCTGAACTACATACGGACTGATTCCTGTAAAATCAGGGATATGTAGGCAATTCAGAAACCAGGGTGCGGCTTAAATCTCTTCAAACCGTTCCGCTCAGTCAAAATTGGCCATCATATCTTCACTCGACAACTCTTTCATCCTTCCCGGGTAAAGAGGGGCAGCTGTTGATACCAAATTTTTCCTCAAATTATTTTAAAATTTGCATATATACCTTCAAAATCACTCTTTATAATAACTGGTATTTTTCCGTAATTTTTAATATTTTTATTAAATTCTTTTCCAATTTNGGCTTAAATCTCTTCAAACCGTTCCGCTCAGTCAAAATTGGCCATCATATCTTCACTCGACAACTCTTTCATCCTTCCCGGGTAAAGAGGGGCAGCTGTTGATACCAAATTTTTCCTCAAATTATTTTAAAATTTGCATATATACCTTCAAAATCACTTTTTATAATAATTGGTATTTTTCCATAATTTTTCATGTTTTTATCAATTTATTTTCTAACCTTATTTAGTACTTTATATTCAATAATTACCCATAAATTATATTGTAAATAATTTCAAAATATTTTCTAGCTCAATATATCATTTTAATCTTATTAGGACTTAATTATTTCACAAATTAGCCAATTTGGCATTATTTAGGTATAATTACAGTAATTTTGCAGTTATAGCCTAAATGTACATTTTATACCATTTTAATTCAATATTTCATCATTTTATATTTTTAATATTATTTAATTTCACTTATTTAGCATTAATTTCATTTTATGGAATTATTATCTATTTTTGTTAATTATTTATCTATTTAATTGGGTATTTCACAATTAGCCCTTTTTCAATTTAAAATCCAGCCTAATTCAATTTAACCCCCAACCCAATTGAGACAAGCCCAATACCCAATTAAATAAACCCAAAAGACCCAGGCCCAAATCCTACCCAAACCCGACCCAATTCTTATTAAATCTTGGTCGTTGATTAAGTTTGATCAACGACCCAGATTAGTTATTTCCTTAATTAACCTAGACTAACCCCTCCCAAACCCCTCACTTATCTCTTACACTCCGGCGTCACTCTTTCCCCTCCTCTCAAAATCCTCTCTAACCTAACCCTAAATCTCACCTCGTCGTTGCTTGCCTGCCGTCGACTATGGTGAATTACCACTATCCTCCAGCCGTAATCGCTCTCCTACGCCAGGATTTTTGTTATCTTTGAGGTCCTCAAGAGACCAGGGGTCAATTCTCTCACACCTTTGGCCTGTTCTTACTTATCTCAAGCCGCCATGGCTCGATTTCCAGTAAGATCTTCCTATTTTTCGGCTAAACCTATGGTTTCTAAGCCATCATTCTCATCTCTGGGTTATTTCCTTGAAACCTTATTTTTGTCTCTTAAAATTCTCAGATCATTACAGTCTGAGACGAGCTAAACCTTATTTCATGTGTTCTTATGAAAAAACTTCTTATTTCTGAAACGATGTTTCAATTTCCTAAAACTACGGTTTCTTGAAAACCTTTTCTTCAAATGATCTCTCATTCGTTTAACATGACTCTGTTCTATGCTTTGATTCACATGATCTCTCATTCGTTTAATTTGAATGTCTTGTGTCTTTACCCTAATGTGCTTCTATTAGGGTTCCTGATTCAACTCTTGACTGATTCTATGTGTTTATGCTTAGCTTATCTGTTATTCATGGAAAACCTATATCATTTCCCCTAAATTAGTATTATTTTGAGTCCTTTATTCACTGATTTGCTATACTGATACCTATGTGCTGATTTCTCGATTATTTCCCTATTTCTACAACTTTTAATTATTTCTTGCCTTATTTATGATTAACTGTGATATTCGCTGACTCTTACTAATTATTTCCTTAATCAAACTCTTGTGTATTTACCCCTAACTACCTACTACGTACCTAAGTTTATTTGATTTATTTCCTTAAATATCTACCTTGCTCTTTACTGTTAACTGGTTACCCCTTAATTAGAGAAAACTTTGTTGATTTTGTGTATGATTGAATCTGTGGATTTCCCTAATTGCTACATAATTGATTCTTTACCTTATTTTGTCTAGCTCTCAACTGCTATATATACTATCCTCTATGCTCACTTCTGGACACGAACATTAGTTCAATAACTCTCTTACACTTAAAAGTTTTCTGCTCTTCCTTGTTACTTGCTACTCTCATTGAACTAGCCGGCTAGAAGACAAGGCTAGTCATTGCACCACAACAGCCCTATATTCTATGTTTTCTCTCCTTAACTGGTATGTCTTGATTCAATTTCAAGTCCCAAAACTCTATGTGTTATGTTATTTCCAGCCTTGTTCCTGCCTACTATTTGGTTGTTTAATGTGTAATTGGAATGTTTAACTTATTGTTTCTATCATGCCTAGACTACCCTGTTTAATTCTATCCTGCTTAACTTATAATTAGCACGACTAAGGACCCGCATGTTACTTTCTCTAGTATGCATCAACCTAATTATGTCCCATGTTTGATTATTGAGGTTCTGGTTTAATCTGCTTGCTAAGTTACCTAATATCTCAAAGTAATTCTGATTCTGTGTTTAATCCTGTCTAGTATCACTATGTTCTCACTTGTCCGTTCTGAAATCCAAGCCTTATGTCTAGACTATTAACTGTATGACTAATTCCTTAATCCTATAAACTCTTGAAAAGCTTCTATTCTTCTGTCATTACATGTTTCACCATGTGTGTTCTATGTGTCCCCATACTCACAATCCCTGAGTGAAATCTGTGTTTGAATGATGTTGAACCTGTTTAAACTGTTTGCTGATTTCTCATAAGTGTTCACTGTTTTCAAAAGTTGTTTTACTATTAATCAATTCCTATTTTCATAAAACTTCTTCATTTGTTGAATCAATCCAATACTATTTTTTCTTGCTTAAACCTTTTCAAACTGCATCAAACACTCTCAGTATACTCTTAGACATTAGGTTCTGCCCCTTTTGTGTGAGCATTGCTTAGGGACCCTTGAGCTCCCTCTGAACTTTGACAAACAAGAGTTGGCCTTTCCACACTGCACATACTCCCTCTTGGCTATGAAAATTTAGGTGTGAGCACTGCCCGGGATCCCTTGAGGTCCTTAGGGAACTCTGACACACCCAGATCATATGAAAGGCTGTGAAAAAATGATGGCATTGAGAATTTCCGAAGATCTTGGCCCTATTGGTAGGCTCCCTATAGTGTAACTTCTTATTTTCTTTATTCATTTATGTAATTTATGCAAATAGTTTGTAATAATTATTTGTAAAAAATTATTGGGGATGTATAGTGAAAAGGAAAAGGAGGTAGCTATGCATGCCATAAATGTTAAAGGGTAGAAACATTGCTATTAGGTTTACATTCCCTATGTGTGTAATAGAAATCATGTTTAGGATTAACATGTGCAAAGCATATCGTGCATACGAAATCATGCTCGTTAGGATTCATGAACACTGTTTCAGCATCTTATTTTAGTATTGTTATGTCACTTAGAAATCCCCTATTTATAGGATAAATAATGGCAACAAGACTATTATTATGTGATTCCGATCATACCAACATGTTATGAAATGTAATCTAGAAATCTAGCTTAGGATAAATGTGTTAAAAAAATTGCAATCATGTCTTACCAAGCCTACGCACTTAGAGATCCTGCTTTTTAGGTAAACAACATTAAAAATTGTCGCTTGTGTTGTTCCTGAAGTTGTGCATGATGTTGTGATTCCATATGAATTTTTGAAATCCATGTTTAATTCATTATGCATCATGTTGCATTAGACATCATGCTATAGGATCGTATTTATTTATTACGCTTAGTCTACATAAAATTACCTTGTTCTAATAAACTGGCTATCAGTCTTTGAATATTTGCAACACTTAGAACTGCATGCTATTAGGCATAAAATCTAAAGTTATTAATAAGGTTGAGTAACTATTGTATGTTATCCTACACCTAGGCAAGCCTTAGGTAATCAACTTTAAAACTAGAATTGTCTGTATGCTTATGTTTAACTATCAGCATGATAAAATCATTAGGCAAGCCTAATTAGGACTTCCTCTCTGAGTTATGTAATGAATATGTCTCTGCTATTATCACTTAGACACCTTGCTTAGGATCTGAATATGGACCTTAATTGTGTATGAGACATGTTGTTTGTGTGTACTGTATGTGGAGGAATACTTGAGCCTTTATCTGTTTTCCATGCTTTCCCCTTATCTGAAGTCCTACTTGTTTATTATATGTTGCCATAGAATTTTCACATTTTAAAAACCTGAGAGTCTGCCTAGCAACTCCTTTATAGGATAGAAGTCCCAAAAATCCTTCGGGACTGGTAGGAAAGGGAAGGGTAACAACATGCAATAGAGTTCGTGACCAACACGTGCTTTAGTCACATTCACGGGGTGGGAAAGGGTAGACTATGGACATGATGACCGGTGCGCTAATACCACGTGTATGAGATGGGTTGGGTGGATTGTGCACCGGTCAAAAATGTATGAGATTCATTAGGCATGATGACCGGTGCGCTAATCCATGTGGTACTAGCGCACCGGTCAAAAATGTCAAAATGCCTAATCTCATTAATGCAAAAATAAACGAATCCAAAACGACACTAAAACAAGCATGAAATAAAATCACTAATGGACATTGGCCTTATAACATTGATAAAGCGTAAAATAAATCCTATCCTACTTGGTCCTAGAAGGACCTTCCCCAGATTCAGCATCCTTGATTCCATCGAACAGGTTCCCCAGCTCGCAAAGTCCTCGCAATAGATATGCTCTGGCTAGATTCCCACCTTCCTTTCCCTTAGTATTTTGACAGTCTTCAACCCTCTTGATTATCTTACCCTCCAGCTCGACTATGCCTCGCTCCAAGTACCCTAGCTTTCTATCGGCACGAACGGCCATGTCTTTCCATTCTTCAATCAACTTCTTGTTGGTCTCGTGTATCTCGCGGTGCTCATTCTCGCATTTACAGTTCTTATTGCGCAGTTGGTTATACATGACCTAAGCCTCGGCCTTTTCATCTATGATCCTGTGGCCTCGGATGAACCCTGGCCTGCCTAGACCATTCCAGTTGTCTTCTAACCACCCTGAGTAGAAAGGTGTATAGCCTGCGTGGTATCTGTCTGGTTCGATCGTGTCCTTTTCCATTATGATCTTACAGTGCCACATGTGTTGGTCTTGGCACTTGTGAGGAGTATCATCATCCTGAAAGTCAGCTCGGAAATGGCTCATCTATTCGACCCTTGGTATGATATGCTTTCTGCTTGCTTGTCTCATAACCCATAGAGGGACGTAAGGATATGTTCCTCTCAAACCTATTAGTACGAAGAACGGTGCATCCCTGGACCGGACGATGAATTCGTCTTTTGGAAACCACTCGAACATCCATTGAATTTGTTCCTCAGTCAGATTATCGAAGAACTCTACCAATCCTTTGGCATTCTCGGGCTGAGAAAACCTGTCAGGAATATATGTCATTCGCTTTGGGTAATGGAAAGCGACGTGTTCATTCCACGCCCTTCGCGGAAATTCTTGCCGGTACTGGCCCTTTTGGAGATTTTCTAAGAACCAAAGTTGTAGTAATATGTTGCAGCCTTCGAAGTGCTTAGCTCCTCTTTGGAATTGTTCTAAGGCTCGATAAATGTCTGAGACGATCATAGGGACGATGCTGAAAGTTTTCCCGCCAATTCCCTCCATCAGGGTTTTGGTTACCATAGCTAACCTAGTGTGGATTATTTCTTTCTTTGTTGGAAACACAATCAATCCCAGGAAGCAAAAAATGAAGACAAACACCCTACGGTGAATGTGCCCCAAAGATGTGATGGCGAATTCGTCATGGAAGATACGTAAAGATTTGTTGTGACCGTATCTTTCATTCAAATACTCGAAAGGGATGTAAGACTTCTTCAGACACTCTAACTCTGCGTTCTTCTTTAGACCCATCATTTTCAGGAAACCTTTGCCTGTGCGGTTTTCAGGCATTAACAACCTGGGAGTCTCCTAGACCAATCCTGCCAGTCCTCATATTTCTTCCAGTAATGGTGTCATTTCAATGTACCCAAAACGAAAGACGACCCTTTCGCTATCCCAGAATAAGGTGGAAGCCTCAATTAACATGTTGTTGGTTTGAATGTCCAGGAGAGATGGTAGGTTCCCCAAGTATTTCTTGACAAGTGTCTTATCACTAGAATGTAAGTCCTCCCACCAGTTCAGAAGCTTTGGGTGGATATTGGTAACCATGTCGAATCTGGGGACCTCGTGCCTCATATTTCTGCAAGATAGACATGATTAGGCCCTTACCCCCACCAGACTCGATTATTTAACATTTATGATCAGCCTGTAAGCATTCATTTCTATAAATAAATGCACAAAGCGTGATGATGTCTGTTAGGCTTTATGAAAACCCGGTGGACTTTGGCAAGGCTGTCTTAAAGGCTATTGTGCGGACAATGTCGTTAGCCTAGCTAGGTTTGACCATGATGCATGCAACAACATAATGGAGTAAGGTTTCTATGGGGTATTATATTGGTACCCTTGAGCGGACAACTCAAGGGGGAAAGGCACGGAACCGTTGACTGCACCGCTAATCGACTAGTTTTACCGCAAATAAGCCTTTCCGAATTTGGGGGTGAGAAAATAGGAAGGGCGCAACCACTCATCAAGTGTTGCTATAGGATTTTGTTTGGCACAAGTGGAGTATGATGTTGAGAATGATTTATCCATATAATAAGCAGTACAGGCATGTAGTCATGTATTTGCACGTTATGAAAGCAGTAAATACAACAGTTATTAAAAAAAAGTGATTACAAAGAAAATAAACAAGAAAACATGTCAGTTTGATTTTTGAGGAAAATTAAAGACTTGAAGGAAATAAACAATTAACTGCACATAAGGGGAATAGGAAGAGGTACAAATTCAAAAAGAGGTTTGAAATTGTAAAAGCCTAAAAGATATCCCCAGCAGAGTCGCTATGCTGTCGCGCCCCCTTTTCCCAATTCCTTTCGGATCGGTTATGATTTTTGACATTATTGGGACAACTCGTTTCCTTTTGGGAAAGGGGTATACAATGATACGAAGAGTCGCCACCTAACGAGTTAAGGTGCATTAGGGCACCTATTCAGGGTTGTTTACAAACAAGATTAGATAACCAGAGATAGGGTAAGGGCTTGAAATTATTCTAAGGGGAAGGTGTTAGGCACCCCTTAGAATCCACAATTGTAGCTCCTGGCCAAACAACTTTGTGAATTTGAGCAAGTAGCAAATAGGCAATTAATGTTTAAGACAAGTAAAAGGGTTTTGAAAGATTCGCAGTTTAAGCACACATGTGTTATTAAAGTTTTGAAAATATTTAATATCTAAATAAAGTTTGGAAAGAGTTATAATCTAAACATGTAAAGGGATATGGGGGAATCCTAGGTTGTTTGTCATATGGATCACATCAGTAGAATACCCGGTATATCACTTCCCAAAGAGGGGATACACGTGGTATTAGCGCACCGGTCATCATGTCCATATCTACCCTTCCCAGCCCGTAAAGGTAATTAAAGCGATTGTTGGTCAGCGACCTCTATTGCGTGTTGTTACCCGTCCCTTCCTAATAGTCCTGGAGGAGTTTAGGACCTCTACCTATAAGGGAAGTTCTAGGCAGACCCTGAGGTTTAAAGGGAAAAATGCTAAGGCGACTGACAAAAACATATAGGACTGCATTTAAATGGGAACATAGAAAAGCATATAGAAGGCTCAAGTATACCTCCACAAATAATGCAATTAGGCAGCACGACTCAAACACAGTTAAGGGCAGTACTTAAATTCAGAATCCTAAACATGGTGTCTAGGTGAGTCCAGAATATAAACAAACAGGCAGACTTGTTTTATAACTCAGAAAGGCCCTAATCAGTTTTTGCCTACTGATTTAAAACCTGTTGAGCATTTAGCAGCATATATAGGAAGGCAGATTTCCAGTTTTGAACAAATTAGTCAGCTAAGGCTTGCCTAGGTGTGAAGCGGTATACCCGTTGCCAAAATTATTTAGAGAAGAACTGTTTGATATTATATGACCTAAACATGTTGTTCTAGGTGTTCAGAACTCAGAATTATTACCAATTATATCGAGAATTGAGTGAAGTTGTTTTTATTCCTTTTCATGCATCAGTAGTTAAACTAGGTGTATTTAAGCAAGTATGAATGCAATCCTAAAGACATAGTATCTAATGCACAGAGATACAGAATGATGCATGTGCAAAACCTAAGTAGGATTTTCTAAATGCACAAATGTTACAGCGTTTAAACATGCTTCCAGAATATGTAGAGGTGACATGTTGGTGAATATTGTTTAACTTAGAACATGAATTCTAAGCGTGTACAGCAACGTAGAACATGATTGTAAATACTGGTTATTAGCACATTTTCCCAACGCAGGATTTCCTAAGTGAGATGACAGTAAATAAGCATGCTAAAAAAACAGTAGACATAAGACCTTGGAAACATGATCTCTAATTCATGATCTTGCACATATGAGTCATAAACATGATTTCTATTGCGCAAAGAGAGAAATAAACCTAATAGAATGATTTCTACCCTTTTAACATTTATGGCATGCATAGTTACCCCTTCCCTTTTCACTATCCATCCCCAAGAGTTGCTTACAATAATTATTACAGATCATTTGTATAAATTACATAACTGAATAAAGAAAATAAGAAACTACACTATAGGGAGCCTACTGATAGGCCTAAAATCTCCAGAATTTCTCAATGCCATTGGTGTTCACATCCTTTCATATAATCCAGGTGTGTCAGGGTTCCCTAAGGACCTCAAGAAATCCCGGGCAATGCTCACATCTAGATTTTCATAACTATATTGAGTAAGTGCAGTGTGGAAAGGCCAGCTCTAATGCATCAGACTTCAGAGGGATCTCATAGTGATCCCAAAGCAGTCACACATTAGAGGGGCAGAACCTAGATTTCTAAGAGTAGAGTGAGAGTGCTTGACATAGTTTTGAGAGAGTTGGATCGAAAAAAATAGTTTCTGAAAATAGTTTGTTTGAAATAAGTTTGCAGAACAGTAAAAGGGTTGCTGAGAGAAAAGCAGTTTTGAAAGGAAAGAGAAGAGATCAATCAGAAAACCAATCAGCACCCAACCATCACACATAGTATAGAAAGACATCTAACAATCACAAACAGGGAAGAAGGGTTAGCGACAAAGAGATAACACATGAATAGGTACACATAGGGAGACTTGCACACAAGTTAGAGTCAGAGAAATCCTTAAGGTATTACAAAACTTAACAACCGCATAAACAATTTCTCCATAAGAATGTTCAGGCTAGAAACTAACAGAATCAGATTGAGGGGGTGCTAAAGGGAATAACATGTTGAGTTTAAGGGGAAAAGGGTACAGGAATCATACTAACTAAGGCATAAAGTAGACATGCTAATTACAGGGCAAACAACAGAACCACAGGTAAAAACACAATAGAAATAAGATGAATTGCAGTATTAAAAGAAGCATGTTGTTTTTGGTGCTTTAAACTAAACTGAAGACATACCTGTTAAGAGAGAATAAGTGTAGAGTGAAGAACAATAGAGTATACAAAACTCAGTCTTGGCTTGCAGCCGACTGAGAGTAGCAAATAACCAGAAAGAAGAGCAAGAGAGGATATATGTGTGTGTAAGAGAGGTTTTAGAACAATATGTTTTTCATGTTATGCTAATGAGAGAGTAGTGTATATATAGTTTTCTTGAAAGTAGGCAGGAAAATAAGGTAACAAGTAAAGTGTAGTATAATTATAGAAATAATCACAATTAGAATCCAATTAATACAAGTACTCCTTTTATATAGGGAGTCATAGTTCAAACGGGTACCTTAGTGGTAAACACGGAAAGAAAATTAACTTGAAATACTCATTTTAATCATACAAAGAGTAGTAAAGAATAGGGCATGTGATTAGGACTAGGTACAGAATATATTAATTAAGAAAAGTATATAAGAATTAATCGACATCATATTTATACATAACATACGACAGAATATAATTCTGAAAATCAGTAAGAGATCCCTCGAAATCACAGGGAATCAATTATAAATTAAGGCAAATGTCACACAAGTAAGGAAATACACAAAACCAATAAAGAGTTATAAGGAAAATACACAAAATCACAGTTCTAAGGAAAATATCACAGTTCTAAGGAAAATACTTAAAATCAGTAAAGAGTATTGTGTAAAAAATCAATAAAGCAACTAATCATACCCATTAAACGATAAACAATACTAGAATAGCACATGTTAAACAAAATCAGAAAAACCCTAATCACGAAAATTAGGGATTCAAATAGATCATAGTAGGAACTAATAGAAATTTCTGAGAATAAGCGGAACACATATGATAGGCAGGAATAGTCAAGATCAGAAACCCTAACAAGCAAATATAGGGTAAAAATCACAAAAGCACACAATGTTCATGAGAAACACGTATACATACAGATTAATCGAGCCTATTATCACCGATAGTCTCAAAATTAGGGCTCTTAAAATAATAAATAAGATAACAAGAAAAAGCGCAAGTAAATCGTCAAAACATAGTGAGAATCACAGAATAACATGGAAAATTAGAAGAAGAACCGTTTTTTTAAAAGGGGTTAAGAAACCGTAGTTCGGAGATGAAGAATCGTTTTAGGAAACAAAAGATCTTTGAAGAACACATGTAAAAACCTCAAAATACACATAGATTTGTTACATATCTAGAAAGATCGGAAGGTTTTAAAGTTTGGGTTTCCAGAGAAAACCCAAAGAGGAAGAAGAAAACTCAAAGTCTTACCGACTTTAACTGGAGTGTAAAGATCTTACTCGAACGGCCATGGGTGGCCGGAAAAATGGCATGAGATCATGGAGGTGAGTGAACCGCCTCTGGTACACTTGAGAGCCTCAAACGATGACACACGTTCAAAAGGGGGAGCCATAAGGCTTGTAGGAGGTGAGACCTCCATGGATTCCAGCAAAGAGGTGGCCGGAGAAGGGAGGACATAAGCTCAGTAGGTGGAGCGTTTAAGAGAGAGAGATGAGAGATTCTAGAGAGACGGCTGAGTGAAATGATAGGGGTGAATAAGAGACGGGAGGGGGGGGGGGGAGTCACCTAGGTTTAATTAAGGAATGTTGAATCCGGACCGTTGATAAATTTTGATCAACGGTCGGGATGGGATCTAGGTTTGGGTTGGGTAGTGTAAAGACTGGGCTATGGGTATTGGGTTAATTAATTGGGTTAGGGGTCCGGGTTTAGTTGGGCTAGGATTTAAATAAAAATGTCTAATTGTTAAATACCCCATTAAAATTAGCTAAAATAATTTATAAAAAAGCTGAAAATTATAAAAATGAAATTGATGCTTAACAAATTAAATTGAAATGATTAATTAGTATTTTAAAAATATAAATGACTAATTACTGGGTAAAAATAGTATAAAACATATGATTAGGCTATAATTGCAAAGTTATTGCAATTATAGCCAAAGAGTGCCAATTTGGCAAATTGTGAAATATATTGGTCTTAATAGGACCAAAAATAATATATTAAGTCAAGAAATATTTTTGAAATCATTTGTAATGCAATTTATAATTAATTATTAGGAATATAAATACTGGATAAATTAAAGTACATTAATAAAAATATGGGAAAATTATAGAAAAATACCATGTGCTATGAAAATCTGATTTTGAAGGTATATATGAAAATTGAAAATAATATAAGAAAAAATTGGGTATCAACAGTACTTAAAGCCGGACTCGTGGCATTCTTTTGAAAGTGAAGAGCGCACTTCTTGACAAACCCTATTATGAGAGTACATTATATATGGTGAGATGAGCTCATGGAAAGTGTAGGAGAAAGAGTCTGGGATCCACAGCGATTTAGGTGAGAGAGTGAAGCTATTTGATGAATTGAGTCAACTCTTGAAGCTTTGGTGTCACATTAGACCTAGTGAAATTAAAAAGTCGCTGCATAATGTTGTCAATAATGCATTTGTGTTTAGGGTAATTGTTAGTCCCAATTGAAGCATGATTAAGTCACATTTGAACAACTGAAATACTTTATCTTTTTCATACGGAGGTTGGAGTTACCTTGTTTGCTTGAGGACAAGCAAAGACTTAAGTTTGGGGGAGTTGATAACTAGGAATTTTTACCAACTATTTACTCTCATTTTCTTAGGTTTTGAGGCGAAATTTCACTAAGGTACTCCCGAAAACTAATGCAAGGTGCTTAAATTTCAAGATTTGAGTTAAATTGAAGAGAACATCTAAAGATAAATCAAACAGGAGATAAACTTGCACAGACCAGGAACCCAGCAAAAGCGCTGAGAGCGCTATTATTTCGCTGCAGCGGAAGCCAATCCGCTGTAGCGAAATTCTTTCCGCTGCCATGGATGAAACTTCAAAGATATGTGATTTGGGGCCTTTGGGGACCGCTGACCATGCCAGTATTTCGCTGCAGCGCTTTCCTAGCCGCTGCAGCGTTCATTAATCCGCTGGGAGCGGAAATCAAACTTCAGTGAGTTGCCAACATGGGTCCTTCACAATAGCGCGATCAGCGGTGAAATTCTGTTGTCGCGCTTTCAAACTCCGCTGTAGCGATCAGTATTCTGCTGGGAACATAATGGAGGTTCAGAGAAGTAGCTGATTCAGAAATGCGGTCCGCGCTCATTATTTCGCGGCCGCGAAAGTCATTCCGTTGGGACGTCTAGAATTCCGCTGGAAGCGGAATCTCCATAGGGGAAATTTTGTAGGGAGCTCGTGAATAGTGCCTTTTTACCGTTTTGAGTAATTTTAGCTTAGATTCTACCATATTTCTGAGATTTTATCTTTGTAATCAACTTCTATGTCTTTAATTTCATCTTCTATCTTAATTTCTTCCATGAAAATGAGTAGCTAGACCCATAAGCTAGGGTTGTGACCTAACCTTAGTGTGGGTAATTAATGTGTCTTCTATTTTAGGTTGAACATGTGATAGGTTTTGTGATTTTTAGTCTATTTGATGCTTAATTCACTGAATTAGTGGTTGCAAACACTGATTCATATGCTAATAAGGAATTGACTAGGGTTATTCTTTAGAGAGATGACCTAAGTCAAGGTAAAATATGCTAATAAGGAATTGGGGTGAACTCAAGAGATTGATAGCCCCAATTAAAGGGTAGAGACTATAGATAGTGATACCAGACTTGAGCCATATCATTTGCTTTGTTGAAACACCCAATTGAGCTTGAGAAAGCCAATTCGGACAAAGTCACCCAAGCTACCGAGAGGTATTAGGTGAGTAGTTTAGTATGAGGTTATGTAACATGCCCATAATTCACAAGTTTATCCTAGATTTTAGATTCCGTTAGTTACTCTCCTAGGCGTAAGTTGCATCCCTAGTGCCTTTAAAGACTTGATAAAAATCCCACAAAAACATTGTATCTAGTTTAACAATAGTGATCTCTGGAATTAAACATAGTATAGATACAAAACCATTCATGTTTAGAAGAGCAATTAAAAGCAAGATACACCACTAATTCAAATAGAAACTCGACCCCAATAGTATAACTCCCTGTGGATATCGATCCCGACCCAATCGGGTAGAAGTTGCTTCGACCTTGCCTAGCCATTTATTAGTGGTATAGGTGGCCTCGATCATGGCACGTTACCCCAATAAGGCAAATGGTAATTTCTCATGCCATTGCTTGTGGTTGTCTACCATCTTTCTCAATATTTTCTTGAAATTCTTGTTTGTTGGCTCTGTGACTCAATTCATTCGAGGTATGTATGATGTGGAATGCTTATGCTTAATTTTGAATGTTTCACACTTAGCTTTCTTTAAGTCACCATTGATTTTGGCGGCGTTGTCAGTGATGATGGATTCTGGTACCCCGAATCGGCAGACAATACGATCCCTGACAAAATCTGTGACGACTTTCTTGGTCACAGCTTTGTAAGATACAACCTCAACCTATTTTATGAAGTAGTTTATGGCCATAAAAATGAACTTGTGCCCGTTTGAAGCGGCGGACTCGATCGGACCGATGACAACCATTCTCCAAGTAGAAAAAGTCCAAGGTGCACTTGTTGCATTGAGTTTATTTGGTGGCACCCGAATCATATCTGAATATATTTGGCACCGATGACAGTTTTGGACATACCTGATGCAGTTCATTTCCATAGTTATATATCCTGCTCTCAGTATCTTCTTGGCTAAAATGAAACCGTTCATGTGTGGTCCGCAAGTTACAACGTGTATCTCTTCGATGAGTTTAGAAGCTTCTTTGGCATCAACGCACCCTAATAATCCCAGGTCTGGAGTCCTTCTGTACAAAATTCCTCCACTTTGGAAGAAATGGTTGGATAATCTTCAGAGCGTGCGTTTCTGAGTATGATTTGCATGCTCCGAGTATTCTCCTTTTGCTAAGTATTCCTTGATATCATGTAACCAAAGATTCCCATCCATTTCTTCTTCAACATGAGCGCAATAAGCTAACTGATTATGGATCCTTACTGAAATAGAGTTGATGAAATTTTTGTCCGGGTTGTGACTTCCACCTAGGTGATTGTCTAGTGGGTTGTGGGATTTAGAGCGAGTTCCGTTGGTCGCGGTGTATTATAGCAATCAACACATAATTACCCACTCAATACCTCTCGGTAAGAGAGTGGTTTTGTTCAACATGGCTTTCTCACGTCCAAATGGGCATTATACAAAATAGTTGATAAATTCTCAAGTCGGGTTTTACTATCTCTAGGTTCAACCCTTTAATTGAGACTATCAATCTCTTGAATTCATCCCAATTTCTTGTTAGCCGAGTTTTACTAGACTTAGTCTCTCTTTATCAAGAACAGACTAAGTCAAATAGGTATGAACTAATATTTTCAACCATTAATTCTAATAGTATGAGCAACAACTACGCTAAAAATTGCACACCCAACCATAAACAAGCCCAAAATCAAACACCTATTAAGTACCCAAACAAGGGTTGAGTCACAACCCTGGCTAGAAATTTAGCTACCCATAGTGGGTGATGAATAAATAAAGAAGAAAAGATGATTAAACTCATATTTAATGATAAGTAGATGAAAATCCAATGTAAAATCAACAAGATATGATAAAGTTTACTAAAACAGTAAAGAAATTGCACGACTGTCACGCAGGTGACCCCGATTCGATCCCCGACAACGTCCCCAAAAATTGATGTCGCCCAAATCACACCTCAAATTGGGGTTGTGAAGAGGTCGATTGCAATAACAATTACCCAACTAAGAGTCGGGATCGAATCCACATGGAGCGTATATGGGATTAGGTATATATTCGGACTAAGCGCGTAAAGTGTCTAAGATGCACTTCCACAATCTTTGTTTTGATTCTACTTCTAAATTATGCTATGGTTTGTAAATGTAAAATATGAAACTAAGGAATGATGTTTTTATTGTTGTTTTCAAATACGTAAAAAATTCTAGGGCTGTGACTTCCACCTAGGTGTTTTTCTAGCGGGTTGTGGGCTTTAGAGAGAGCTCCATTAGTCATGGTGTATTATAGCAATCAACACATAATTACACACTCAATACCTCTCGGTAAGAGAGTGGTTTTGCCCAACTTGGCTTTCTCAAGTCCAAATGGGTATTGCACGAACTAGTTGATAAATGCTCAAGTTGGGTTTTACTATCTCTAGGTTCAAACCTTTAATTGGGACTATCAATCTCTTGAGTTCATCCAGATTTCTTGTTAGCCAAGTTTTTCTAGACTTAGTCTCTCTTTCTCAAGAAGAGACTAAGTCAAATGGGCATGAACTTATATTTGCAACCATTAATTCTACAATTATAAGCATGAACTAGGCCAAATATTACACACCCAACCATAAACAAACATTAAATCAAACACCCATTAAGTACATACACTTTGGTTGGGTCACAATCCTTGCTAGAAATTTAGCTATTCATAGTGGGTGATGAAGAAAACAAAGAAGAAAAGATGATTAAACTCATATTTAATGATAACTAGGGTTGGGTCACAATCCTAGCTAGATATTTAGCTACTCATAGTGGGTGATGAAGTAAATAAATAAGAAAAGATTATTAAACTCATATTTAATGATAACTAGATGAAAAATCATTAAAGATTCCTAAAAAAGTAAAGAAAAACGACTACAAACTTTTAGGTGTTAAAAACTTAACCTAATTTCTTAAAAAAAGACTATTTATACATAGCTTAAATTTTCGAACGAAATTACCCTTTGGGAGGTTCTGCGGCCGCAACATTCTGTGTGTGGTCCGCACTTTGCTGCAGCTCTTGACAGGAGTGGTTTCTGTGGCCACAAAATTCTGAACTGTGGCCGCATCTCTTGGGTTCTGTGGACCGCACAATTCTAAGTGTGGCCGCACCACAATAATTGTGCAGTCCT
Organism: Nicotiana rustica; assembly: GCA_005239535.1. Lineage (NCBI taxonomy): Eukaryota > Viridiplantae > Streptophyta > Magnoliopsida > Solanales > Solanaceae > Nicotiana > Nicotiana rustica. The sequence continues at coordinate 144,489 of ML495864.1, forward strand.
CAATCTTGTTTGGCTTTGATGTGGAACTCTCTGATCTTTGTCTTCTGCAGCCGCACAATTCTTGTGTGGTCAGCACTTTGCATCATAGGACTGTCAAAATTTCTTCACGATCTGAGGCCTCAGACAGAATTCTGCGGTCGCACTTTAGCCTTTAAGTTTGATTTTTGTCCTTATTCAAAAGCACTCCTTCTTGAGTTGAATTTCATCACTTTGGCTCATTTTCCAATACTCCTGCAAGTAGGAATATTTCATCATTTTTCGGGAATACCTATAAACATTTTTTAACTAAAACGAAAGTCAAATGGCGCAAATAAGTAGCCCAATTATTTACATTACCCCAGCCCAATAACCTAACCAAATACCCATACCTGTCCTAACGCAATACCCGTTGATGTGCCGGAGAATTTCGGCACATTTAATACCAACTGCTTAGATTTTAGCTCATTTCAAATGCAATTGTCTATCATACTTATGTAATTTTGATGTTTTGCAGTGAATAAGGCTTGAGGACCCAAAAACATGAAAATGAAATCAAAATTCCGCAAAAGAGAAAGAGAAAAAATAAAATGTGATCGCGAACTAGAAATGTGAACTGAAAACTTAACATGCGGACCGCATAATGCTCCACGGGATCGCAAATCACAACAGATTTTTTGATCATTCCAAGAGAAGTAAATGCGGTCCATTATGCGACCGCAGAACATGTTTGCCGGCCGCACAATGGATCGCAAAACATTAGTAGAAGTTGCTAAGATCATAAATGCGATGACATTATATGGTCGCATATCATCAATGTAGACCGCATAACCAACATGCGACGACTACCTGGAACTAGGGTTGTGAAGATGCGATGGAACTGAAGAGAATTCGGACCGCATGTCTGTTATGCGACAGATATGCGGTCGCATAATTGACCTGAAAGGGTATTTTTGTTCGAACTTGGCCATGATTTTTAGCCCACTATAAATAGATTTATTAGGGTTTTGTGGGGGCATCTTATCTGAAAAAGGAGCTACATTCCAAGGTTTTAATATTCCCATCTTTTGGAAGTTCGAGAGTAAAGAATCTTTCACTTTGTAAGCTTTATGGAATTTAATATTCTCATCTTTTTGTATTTTAGCATGTGTAGCTAGCTTTAACTAATAAGGTTGTGGACCCTAAATAGGTGTTATGTTAATGGGTTTTTAACATTGAATATATATATAATGGTTGGTTGATATATATTTATTTCTCATTCTTCATTTATTGTTGGTGGTTGCAAACATTAACAAGTGCCATTATCTTCTTTCTTTACTTGGAAAACTGAGTTAGGATTTGGTAGAAGTAAATATCAAAGACTCAAGGCTTTAAACCTTGTTTAAAAGAATCGCTAAGGAATAAGTAGGTTTTATCAGTTCTCTTTCTCTTACTCTCCTTCAAGGCTTTTTGTAACTCCTCCTCACTCTGCCTAAGTGCACTTCTTGTGGTTCTTTGTCTTGGAAGAGGAGTTTCAGAATCCGCAGCGGGAGTGGATTTTCTCTTCTTACTAGCTCCTGCAGTCTTACACTTCTTAGCCTTGGGAGTCCTTTTCTTCTTTGTTTTATAACATTCTCCAAACTTTTTCATAAGATCTGCTAAGATCTCCTCAATAGATGAACCAAGTTCATCTGTAGCTTTTCCAAGATTCGGTAACCCCTCAGCAACCTCGCCTGAATCACTTCCTCCTAAGTCGTTGGCTCCTTCTACTACTATTGTTGGTTCAGTGCCACATATAGCTAATGGAGTAACTTCCTCTCATGTTCCCTTCACATCGCTCATACCTCCCTCTCTCTCCTTTTCTTTCAAAATTTTATTTTTACCACCTCGTCTTCTTTTATCTCGTGCCTCCACATCAACCACAGACCCAATCAAGACAAACCTATTCTCAACAGTTTTAGGCTTAGCCTCAGACCTTGTTTTTGGAATAGATGATACCTGGTCAGAATAAAATGAACTTGTTGCTTCCCCCTCAGTTGCTGACTAGATGGAGTCACTACAATTTTTTGGTTTTTGAGCCTGGCTGGCTTAAAGTTTAGCATTCAATTATTTGGCGAGAGATATTGTAGCTATTGTTTTCTTGGGAAGCATTTTGGCCCTCTTTCTCCTAGGTTCTGGATTAGCGCTGGGTTGAGAAACAGTGGTGTTTGGTTGAGATGGAATGGGATTTTATTGAGGGGTGGTGGGGTGGGATTGAGAAGGAGTGGAGCTGGATTGCGATGGTGTAGTACTGTATTGAGGTTTGGAGGAAGAGGTCGAAGATGGTGTAGCAGGTGGTGGAGTATAAACCATTGTGATTTTTATTGAAGAAGAAAATAAAAGCAGGATCAAGGTTTTGAGCAGAGAGATGAAAGAGTTTCGACGGTTATGAAGTTGATGATGTCTTACAAAAGTGATGATGAATGGTGTTTTAAAGGTGATGGGTAATTAATATATAACGACAGTATTGTGGGTCAAAAAGAAGTCTAATCACTTCTGTAATTGTAGTTAGAAATGAAGGTTACTGCTACCCTATTTTCTAGGATTTTTAATTTGATGGGATTCTAAGAGGTGACGGAACTGGTTCAAAAATAGGATAAAATCTAGATTTTGAAAAGATATTGCTTTAGGTAGAGTTATTCTCATGATTAACTATTAATATTTCAAAATGTGTATGATGGAGAATACATACCTCGCCTTTCAGATGAACCGGGTTCATCATGTAAGAAACCTCTTGATCAAGCCTCAACTTTCAACAATAGGAAAAACATCATTAGTAACCAATGAGTCATATCAAAACATGGCAAAAGAGTATTCTATTTACAGCATGAGACTGAGTAACAGTTAATCTGATTATTTACACANATAGGAAAAACATCATTAGTAACATATAAGTCATATGAAAACATGGCAAAAGAGTATGCTATTTATAGCATGAGACTGAGCAACAATTAATCTGATTATTTATACAAATTTCAGAATTTCTAGCAAATTATTTTTTCATGTACATTTTTGAACTTGTTCAATTAGGTGATCTTAATTATCCCTAACTCTAACCTGTTCCTTTCAAAATTCTCTCTACTTAGTGCTTTTGTAATGATGTCAGCAATCTGTTTACCTGTATCACAAAACTCAATAGAGATCAATCCCTTCTCTTAATTGTCCCTTAAAAAATGGTCTCTAACATCTATGTGCTGTGTTCATATATGATGAACGGGGTTCTTTGTCATACTGATAGCACTAGTGTTATCACAAACTATAGGGATACATCTAACCTCTATTCCAAAATCCATCAATTGTTGTTTAATCCATAGTAACTGAGCACAACATGAGGTTGCAACCACATACTCATCCTCAACAGTGGATAGAGCTAAATATTCTGCTTTTTAGTGCCCAAGACATAAGATATGAGCCCAAAAAGTGTGCCATACCTGAGGTGTTCTTTCTATCTACTAGAAAACCTGTATAGTCATCATCAACATATCCCACAGGATCAAAGTTACTACCTCTTGGATAGCAAAGACATAGATCAGTGGTGCCTTTTAGGTATCTTATGATTCTCTTTACTGTAGTTAAATGAGACTCTTTTAGATTAGCCTGAAATCTTGCACAAAGTCCTACAATGAAAACAATATCAGGTCTATTGGTAGTGAGATACAACTATGAGCTAATCATTCCCCTATACAACTTTTGATCAACAGATGAACCAGGTTCATCTACATCTAGTTTTGTGGTTGTTGCAATAGGAGTGTCAATTCTTTGGAATCTTCCCTTTTAAATCTTATAAGCAACTCTTTCACATACTTTTGCTGATGGATCATAGTTCAATTTGAATTTTGTTAAATTTGAAAGCCTAAAAAGAAATTAAGCTCACCCATCATGCTCATTTCAAATTCACTCCCCATTAGTTTAGCAAATTCTTTACTTAGCTTTTCAGTGGTTGCTGCAAAGATTATGTCATCTACATAAATTTGAACTACCAAGAATAAAGTACTATCAATTTTACCTCTCTTATAGTCATGCTCAAGCAAGAATTTTGATAGCCTTTCAGACCATGCTTCGGGAGCTTGCTTGAGTGCATACAGTGCTTTGTCAAGATTTTACACATGATCAAGATGCTCCTTGTTCTCAAACCCTGGAGGTTGCTTGAAAAACACTTCTTCCTTTAGATAGTCATTCAGGAAGGCACTCTTGACATCCATCTGGTGATGGGTGAATTCCATGTAAGTAGCAAAGGATATGAGGAGCCTTATTTCTTCCAAACTTGCCACCGGAGTGAAAGTTCCATCATAGTCTATGCCTTCCTCCTGACTATATCCTTGAACCACCAATCTTGCCTTGTTTCTTGTAACTGTTCCATCTTTATCAAGTTTGTTTCTGAAGACCCACTTTGTGCCAATTACTGATCTATCCAAGGGTATTGGTACCAGATGCCAAACTTGACTCCTTTCAAATTTGTTGAGTTCATCTTGCATTGCATTTACCTAGTCTTCATCCTGCAATGCCTCAACAATATTTTTAAGTTCAATAAGAGATAGGAAAGTATCAAAAGCACAAAGATTCTTCAATGAATATCTAGTTTAATTCCACAGGTTTGATCAGTGATAATGTTCTCAATGGGGTGAGAACTTTGATATCTGTGTGGTTTCACAGCCAGCTGATTACTTCTTGTAGTTTTAACAATCCGTTGTAGTTGTGGAACATGATCAGGGACAAGTTCCAATGAGGTTTGGGAATGAGTTTGTTGTTCATTTCCCTCTGTCATGTTGCCAGGGATGGATGAACCTATTCTATCACCTGTTCCTTTCTCCAGTGTCATTTTGGACTGACTTGCTGACCAGCCAAATTTCTTCATCCTCTTGTTACTGTCTCTCAGAAAGAATGTTAGTTTCATCAAAAACCACAGGCACACATTCTTCAACACACATATTTCTTTTGTTATAAACATTATAAGCTTTACTATGTGAGAAATATCCCAAGAATACTCCCTCATCACTTCTTGGATCAAACTTGCCTAGGGAGTCCTTGCCATTATAGTGCACAAAGCACTTGCAACCGAAAGCCCTAAAGAGGGATATATTGGTCTTTATCCCTTTAAGTAACTCATAGGGAGTCTTCTCTACAAGTGGTCTAGTCATGCACCTATTTAATGATATAACATGCAGTATTTATAGCTTTTGCCCAGAAGCTATGAGGTAGTTTACTAGAAAGAAGCATAGTCCTAGACATATCTTCAAGTGTCCTATTATTTCTTTCAACCACTCCATTTTGCTGTGGAGTTATAGGGGCAGAAAAATTATGATCGATGCCATGCTCATCCCAAAATTCAGCAAATTTAGCATTTTCAAATTCAGTGTCATGATCAGACCTAATTGATGCAAGTTGATTTCCTTATTGTTTCTGAATCTTTCTAACAAAGGAGGTAAACATGTCAAATGCCTCATCTTTAGATGTTAGAAACAATGTCCAGGTAAATCTAGAAAAGTCATCAACAACCACCATCACATATCTCTTACCAGTTCTGCTTATTTTTCTCATAGGGCCACAGAGATCCATATGGACCAGTTCCATCGTTCTGGGGGTACTTACCATTTTTTTTCTTTTAAAAGAGGATCTTACCTACTTCCCCCTTGCACAAGCCTCACAAACTTTGTCTTCCTTGAACTTAATGTTAGGCAGACCTATCACTAAGTCCTTTGAGACCAATTTGTTGAGTTGACTTAGACTTGCATGTCCAAGTCTCTTATGACAAAGGATGGAATCACTGTCCAACACACTTAAGCATTGTTCATACCCAATTTTTCCTCAAATTATTTTTAAACTTGCATACATACCTTAAAAATCAGTTTTTATAATAATTGGCATTTTTCTATAATTTTTCAATATTTTATATTAATTTATTTTAAAATATCCAGTATTTTATCTCTAATAATTAATTATAAATTGCATAAAAATGATTTAAAAAACATTTCTTAGCTTAATATATAAATTTAGGTCCTATTAAGACCAAATTACTTCATAATTAGCAAAATTAGCACTATTCGGTTATAATTGCAATAACTTTGAAATTATAGCCTAATTATAATTTTTTATGCTATTTTTATTCAATAATTAGTTATTTGTATTTTTAAATACTAAATAATCATTTTAATTTAATCCATTAAGAATCAATCTCATTTTATAATTATTAGCCATTTTTATAAATTATTTAACTATTTTATGGGTTATTTAACAAATGACCTAATTTCATTTCAATTCTAGCCTAAATAAACCACACTCAAATCTGATTAAAACGCCCCAAGCACCCCCAGGCCTAATCCACTAGCCTACCCGACCCAACACCCATTCGATCTGGATCGTTGATCATTTTAATCAACGGTCCAGATCACTCTTTCCTTAATTAATCCTAAACGACCTACCCCAAACCCTCATTTCCCCTCTCATTCTTGTTACACTCCGCCGTCATCTCCTCTCATCTATCTCAAACTCCCTCTGCTAGACCTAAGCTCTCTCATCGGCCACTGCTTCGCCGGTGACCATGGCGGTCTCACCACCACCCCCAGCCTATGGCTCTCCTCCCACGCCGGGTTGATACTGTCCTGAGGCCCTCAAGAGAACCCGAAGCGGTTCACTCATCTCCCGTGACCTTTCATGCCATTCTCTGTCCGTTCACGGCCGTCCGAGTAAGATTTCCTTATTTCCGGCTAGAACTAGTGGTTCTTAAGCCGTTTCTCCTTCTCTTTGGGTTGTCTCTATGAAACCCTAACTATCAGCCTCTGATTCTCTTAGATCTGTAACAGATCTTGGCTTACTATGAGCTATTTTTGGTGTTTTCAAAGGTTTTTATCGATTTCCATAAAGTCACTCTTCATCTTTAAATTAGGGTTCTTAACCCGTTTTTTTAAAAACGGTTTCCCTCTATTCTTTCTAGTATTGTTATATGGTTTTCATCGTATTTCAACATTTATCTAAGTTTCTCTCTTTTTATCTAAGCTATTATGATTAAAGCCCTAAGCTTCTTGGTTTAATATGTGATTCTGAGTCCGTCTTTGAGTATATGTCCGATTAACCTATGTATGTGTTTGTTTCTCATGAACATCCTATGATTACGTGACTTTTTACCCTATGCTTGCTCTTTAGGGTTTTTGGCTGCTATTATCCCTGCTTATTATGTGGTTCTACTCTATTTTTGTTCATCAATGAATTTGAATCTTCACTTCTCGTGCTTGTATTACATTTATTTTGTAATTCATGTTATGCTCTATGTGAATCCCTAATTTCGTGTGATTTTACCCTATTTTGATTACTAGGGTTTCTGATTTCTTCCTATCATGTCTTTATTTCGTGGTACTTTCCTTTGGCTAATATTGTCTCCTATTCGAATCCCTTGATTCTCTGTGACTGATATGCTTTACTGGTTTCTTGTGATATTCTCTACTGATTTTCTAACTTATAAAATATTTTCCTACCTTATTCTATAGTCGACCATACTGTCAGACTAATTCATATGTCCTTTCCTTAATTAGAATCCCTAAACCTAGAATGTATTACATGTGATATGCTTGTATTATAGTTATGCTTATTTCCTTATGTGTCATGTTTAGTCTTACATGATTTCATTCATTATTTATCATTACTTATTACCGTTTGAATTTTAACTCCTCGATTAAAAGAAGTCCTTGCACAGATCTGATTCAAATTGGTTTATTCCTATAATTACTGCTGAACTATTATTTTTTACCTTATTCTTCTGCCTGTCTTAAAACTATAAGTACCTTAGTCTCTCATTAGCACAGACGAACACATTTTGGTTCAAAAAGCTCTCTCTCTCTTATACTCAAAACTTTCTGCCTTCTTTCTGTGTTGCTTATTACTGTTCTAAGTTAGCCGGCTCCAAGCCAAGGCTAACTATTGTGATCCCTTATCAACCACTTTGTGTTTGCTAATCCTCTTTACTGGTATGTCCCGATTTCCATTTGAAGTCTCAAATACAATATGTTTCTTTTTCTCCTTCAGTTCATCATGTTCCTGATTTGTTTCTATCTTTGTTTCTGTTGTTCAACATGTAATTGATCTCTTTATGTTAGTTATATACCACTTCTTTAGGATCAACATGTTTATCCCCTTTTATAGTCAATGTGACTCGATTCCCTTTTATGTCTAGCTAGTTTTAGTATGAATCTCTCTTTAGCAAAACAATTTGTCCTTTTAAGTTACTTGATTATGTGTTAATTCTGGAAGCTCATGTTGTACCCCAACCCCATGAACCCCTTAAGAGCTTATGATTTTGTATCTATGTAGACCTCTTCCTGTCATGTGCTTTATGTGTCCTCAATCCCCCATTACCCCTGGATGAATGTTGGTACTGAGCTTGTTGATTCTGTGATCTCTAAAAGTTATTGAACCTATTTTAGTTCTTTGTTTGACTTATTGTTTGCTAATTACCCTACCTCTTTCAAAGTTGTTTTACTGAGTACAATTCTCTTTTATTTTTACAAAACTACTTCAACAGGTCTCTCTTCAAATTGTATTCTTACTAAAACCTTTTTCAAAACTGTGTCAAACACTCTCACTCTACTCTTAGATCCTTAAGTTCTGCCCCTCTAATGTGTGACTTCTTGGGTATCCCTATGAGATCCCTCTGAACTCTAATGCATTAGAGCTGGCTATTCCACACTACAATTGCTCAACTATGGTTGTGAAATCTGGGTGTGAGCACTACCCGGGATCCCTTGAGGTCCTTAGGAAACTCTGACACACCCAGATTATGCGAAAGGCTATGAAACACAATCTGGCATTGAGGTTATGGAAATCTGGGCTTATTTGCAGGCTCCCTATAGATAACTTCTTATTTTTCTTCTATTTATGTAATTCATTCAATATTGGTTTGTAATAATTATTGTAAACGAATATTGGGGATGACTAGTGAAACGGGGAGGGTAGATATATATTTTATAATTGTCAATGGTTAGAGATCATGTCTTAGGATTTTATATCATTTATATGTGCATCCATGTGTTAGGACCAACATACTCATTAAAATCATGCACTAGATATCATTTTCCTTGGATTCCATGTCTACTATTCATCAGTGCTTTATGGTAATCAGTTAGAAATACTGCTCCTAGGTTAATGAACCGCATCAAGGAAGAGCTGTTACTCATATCCATTCATAACTCATGCTCTGTGAAATCATGCCTTATAAATTCTGCCTCTCGCCCTAGATACCATGTTCTTAGATTTACTTCTTCAGCATCTCAATTGACATTTATATACGTTTAGAAATCATGTTCCTAGGATGACTAATGCACACTGCCGTTACACAAATCCTGCTTAATAACTCAGTAATTCTTCGTGCATTTAGAGATCATGCTTTAGGGAATCATATCTTAAGCAGTATGCACCTCTAAAAGTTACTCCTCAGGCTGCGATCTCATCAGTCCCAGCCTCAGTATCAGAGGGTGATCCCACCATCATTCAGCAGGATTCAGACTCCCATAGGGCTTAGTGCACCCCAGGGAGCCCCTAAACTCTGTTCTACAATTCTTATGCATTGGGGACAAAGCATGCTTTTCAGTTGGGGGGTGGGATCGCCTTGTATGAATTTTTTTTATGAATTTTTGTAATCCTTGAGCTCTTATACATACTTTTGTGTGATCTTAGTATATATAAGCAAATTTCCCTTTAACTCTTGTATATACTTGTGTTATCTTTCTATATATATATATATATATATATATATATA
>ML495864.1:165533-179217 GCA_005239535.1 Nicotiana rustica
GTGCCTCCGTCGGCTTGCTTGATTTTCTTCGCTCTGTCTGACAATCCTGTTTGAATTATTGGGGCAGCATTTGCTAAAGCAGAGTTTATTTCAAAAGCGGGCATGCATAGTTTTCAAAGACATAGTAAAATATAGTTTAGAAATTGGTTAAATGAACCAATGACTGTGATACGATCAGAGACATTGCGACTTCTTCTGCCGTAGAATTTTGAGGGTCCTCCTAAAACTTCTGCTCCAGTTTCTGGTGATTGGGAAAATAGAAATTTTATTGAATTGTGACGGAACCCACAAGGCTGCCTACGTATCCCGTCTTAAATAGAAATTAAGTCGAGCGTAGTTCAATTTACATCAAGTAGAGGAACATAAAAATGATTTACACATAATATCTTTTTATTGCGTCTGAGTTGATTGGATTTGGCCAAATATCTCCGTCCATCTCTGCAAGTATAAGTGCACCTCCTGTCAGTACTCTGTGAATCATGTAAGGACCTTGCTAGTGGGGAGAATTTCCCTTTGGCTTCATCTTGATGCGGGAAGATCTTCTTCAATACCAGCTGCCCCAGTATGAACTGTCTTGGTCTGACTCTTTTGTTGAAAGCTCTTGACATTCCGTTGTGATAAAGTTGGCCGTGACACACTGCATTCATCCTATTTCCGTCTATGAGGGCTAGCTGTTCATAGCGGCTCCTTATCCACTATGCGTCGCTGAGCTCGGATTCTTGTATGATCCTTAAGGAACGAATTTCCACCTCAGAGGGAATGAAAACCTTAGTACCATAAACTTGCAGATAGGGAGTTGCCCCGGTTGATGTGCCGACTGTGGTACGGTATCCCAGTAAGGGGAATGGTAGCTTCTCGTGCCATTGTTTGTCATTTTCTACTAATTTCCTTAGTATCTTCTTGATATTCTTGTTGGCGGTTTCCAGAGCTCCATTCATTTGAGGTCTGTATGCTGTGGAATTCTTGTGCTAGATTTTGAAACTCTCACACATGTATTTCATCGTTTCACTGTTGAGATTGGAGGCGTTGTTAGTGATGATGGATTCTAGAACCCTAAACCGACAAACATTTCGGCCGCGAACAATATCCGCAACGACCTTCTTAGTCACAGCCTTGTATGATGCGGCTTCAACCCATTTAGTGAAGTAGTCGATAGCCACTAAAATAAACCGATGCCCATTTGAGGTGGTGGGCTCGATTGGACAAATGACATCAATTACCCAAGCGGCAAAGGGCCAAGGTGAGCTTTTTGCATTAAGCTCATTTGGTGGAACTTTTATCATATCTGCATGTACTTGACATTGTTCGCATTTCTGAACATACCAGATGCAATTTGTTTCCATGGTCATCCAAAAGTAACCTGCCCTGAGTATCTTCTTGGCCAAGACAAAACCATTCCTATGCAGGCCGCAGGTCCCAACATGTATCTCCTCGAGTAGTTTAGAAGCTTCCTTTGCGTCGACACACCTTAATAGTCCCAGATCAGGAGTTATTTTATATAGGGTTCCTCCACTCTGGAAGAAATGATTGGACAACCTCCGGAGCGTGCATTTCTGAATATGGTTTGCATGCTCTGGGTATTCTCCTTTTGCCAAATACTCTTTGATGTCGTGGAAGCACGGCTTACCGTATGTCTCGTCTTCGATGTGAGCACAATATACTGGCTGATTATGGATCCTTACCGAAATGGGATCAATGAAGTTCTTGTCTTGGTGTTGTATCATTGATAATAAAGTAGCCAATGCATCTGCAAACTCATTCTGAATTCTGGGGACATGCCGAAACTCTATCTTTGTGAACCTCTTCTTCATTTCTGGCACATGATGCAGATATGGAAATATCTTGGAATTCTTGGTAGCCCACTCTCCTTGTACCTAGTGCACGAGCAAATCTAAATCGTCGATTACTATCAGTTCCTGAATGTTCATGTCAACAACCATGTTGAGTCCTAATATGCAAACTTCGTATTATGCCATGTTGTTGGTGCAGGGGAATCTGAGTTTCGCAGATACCGGATAATGCTGACCAGTTTCTGATACCAAGGTGACTCCAATGCCGACTCCTTTGAAGTTCGCCGCTCCGTCAAAGAACATTCTCCAACCGTCGTAGGCTTCATCAATGTCTTCTCCTACAGATGATACCTCCTTATTAGGAAAATACGTTTTTAGGGGTTCGTATTCTCCTCCCATAGGATTTTCAGCAAGGTGATCTGCCATTGCCTATCCCTTGACTGCCTTCTAAGTTACATAGACGATGTCGAATTCACTCAACAAGATTTTCCATTTAGCCAGCTTGTCAGTGGGCATGGGTTTCTGAAAGATATACTTCAAGGGGTCCATTCTTGATATGAGATATGTTGTATAAGCACAGAAGTAGTGTCTCAGCTTCAGAGTTATCCAGGTTAAAGCACAGCAGGTACGTTCCAACAAAGAGTATCATGCCTCGTAAGATGTAAACTTCTTACTAAGGTAGTAGATGGCCTGTTCATTCCTCCCTGTCTCGTCGTGCTGCCCCAGAACGCAGCTGAAAGCTCCATCTAGCACTGCAAGGTAGAGTAGCAGTGGTCTACTTGGCTATGGCGGGACCAATACTGGTGGTGTTGATAGGTACTACTTGATTTTGTCAAAAGCCTTTTAACAATCCCCGGTCCAACTAGTTGCAACGTCTTTCTTCAACATCTTGAAAATTGGCTCACATATCACTGTGGACTGTGCTATGAAACAGGTGATGTAGTTAAGGCACCCTAGGAAACTCATTACATCTTTCTTTCTTTTTGACGGTGGTAACTCTTGGATGGATTTGACCTTCGATGGATCCAATTCTATTCCCCGGCGGCTAACGATAATCCCAATAGCTTCCCGACAGGAACCCCGAATGCACATTTTGCGAGGTTTAATTTAAGGTTGCACTTCCGGAGTCTATCGAAGAATTTCCTAAAATATGCTATATCATCTGTGGCCTTCTTGGATTTAATAATGACAACATCCATGTACACCTCTATCTCCTTATGTATCATGTCATGAAAAATAGTAGTCATGTCCCTCATGTAGGTGGCCCCAGCATTTTTTAGGCCGAATGGCACATCTTGTAACAGTACACCCCCCATGGTGTAATGAAACTATTTTCTCAGTGTCCTCATCGTCTATCCAGATCTAATGGTAACTGGCGAAGCAATACACAAAAGACAGGAGTTTGTGCTTGGCACAATTATCGATCAAGATGTGTACATTCGGCAGCGAACAATTATCCTTTGGGCTGGCTCTGTTGAGATCCCGATAGTCGACACAGACTCTAACTTTCTCATCCTTCTTCGAAACTGGTACAATGTTGGCTAGCCAAGTTTGATATTCAACTACCTGAGGATCTTGGCTTTGATCTGCTTAGTAACCTCCTCTTTGGTTTTCACGCTCATATCATGCTTGAATTTCCTGAGTTTCTGCTTCACTGGTGGACACATTGGGTTTGTGGGAAACTTGTGGGACACAATGGATGTGCTTAATCCGGTCATGTCATCGGAGGACCTTGCAAAGATGTCCTCATACTTCTTCAAGAACTGAATGTACTCTTCTTTCTCTGATGATGACAAATGGACGCTGATGCGGGTCTCCTTGACGGTTTCAGAATCTCCCAGGTTAATTATCTCAGTTTCGTCCAGGTTTGACATAGGCTTGTTCTCAAAGTCCTCTACTTCTCTGATGATTTCCTCAGGTATTGCATCCTCTACTTCGGAATCACTATCCTTTTGTTGCGTTGTCTCATTACATGTCACACTTGTCGGTTCATCGAGATAGGAAATAGTAATGTTGTATGGATAAAGATACGAGAGAAAAGTGGTAATAATAAACATCAATTCATTGAAAACGTTCAAACAAAAAATGGTTTTCAATAATTAAATAACGTTTTGGAACATCAAAAATATTATTTTAATCAAAATGCCAAAAAGGGAAATCATTTTTTCTTAGAAAGCCAAAATAAACAATGTTGTTCAACCTTGCTACCTCGGGACTCGTTGGGCCCTCGATGGTCTGACAGTCCAGTTCTTGAGGAATGTTCCTCTCTCCACTAGTGAAGTTGTTGGGCATATATGCCTCACTCAGCACTTCATTAGAGCATTCCTGTGTGCCTTCGAATTTTGCAGCAGCAACAGGATAGATATCTGGGAGGGAGTATGTTCAAATGATCAACGACACAGTACTCCCTTGCTTGTACCTTCCTCCAGAGGTCATCTGGGCCAGTTTCAATAATGGGCGATTTGCTGGAGACCTGCTTACTAGATTATCCCAAATGCTCTAGCGTATAAACCCTTTCTGTTTTGGTCATCCCTTGCGCAGCGCTAGATTCTTCCATTTTTTCCTTTCATTTTCTTCTAACTTGAGCCACATAATCCCAAGGTACAACATTGGTACTGAAGGGCAGTGTGGTTGATACTGTCACTATGAAAGTGTCAACCCAAATTTTCCTCCGTTGGGTATCGTGATGGCACCTAGTCTTAGGGACTAGGTAAGCCTAACACTTACTGAATAACAACAATAATAAAAGGAAAACTAACAGTCTCGATATAGATTCCTGACAAAATTTACAAATTTTCCCAAAACCAGTAATACAAGTCATAAGCTCTACGAATCTCCTACGACTTCTAAATACAGCTGTTTGGAGATAAATACAACAGTGCATTAATACTACTTATAAGAAGGTGACTCTAAAACCTGCGAACGCAACAACATGTTACCTTGAGTCTCCCCCGCAATCATCCACGCAGCTACTACAATATGTACCTGGATCTGCATACAAAAATGTGCAGAAGTGTTGTATGATCACACCACAGTGGTGACCAGTAAGTATCAAGACTAACCTCGGTGGAGTAGTAACGGGGACTACTCAAGACACCACTGGTCTACAAAATAACTGACATGAATATAGAAATATCCGAACACTACATCTATCTAAGACTTCACAGAATAATTTACAACAATGACAATATAATGCGGAAGGAAATTACAAAAGTTAACAAACGAAACAACATAAAAATACACAGAAAGATGGACAGCAAAAACAAGCCAAACCGGAAGAAAACACAACGCAATAGAGAACACCAATAACTCAACTCTACGTCTGCTTGTTCACATCGGGCCTTAGTCATACATAAATTGGTGGAAACTTTAAACAACAGTTCATATGAAAAACTTTGCAAACATAATCATTTTAGTATAGAAAGATCTCCTTTGAAAACATACTTACTCCAAATGTATATATAAGTATATCTAATAGAGAGAAATACCAAAAACATAGTTTCTTTCAAACTACGAAATTTCCAAATATGCCTTCCCAATAAGTGGCTTCCAATTATCATTTTATGCAAGGCGAATGCTTTTCAAATGTACCATCGATGTGAAAGTCCGTCAGACATAATCTCCCTCGAAACCAATACTTTTTTCAAGAATACTTTTCAATAGAATCTTTTGTTCATAGTCTCCTCAAGGTACATCTACCGGAACTCAGTCCGAAACTCAGGAATTGCCATGCAGTACAAGAGGAATCTCAAGTCTTGTCAATAATGCAGTAAGAGATCAACATGAATATCAAAAACAACGGAATACTAACAGTTAAACAAGTCCAGAAAATATCAAATAGGAAACAATCACGATGAAGTAAATATCAATAGAAAATATCAAGGAGAAGACAACGGAAACAATAACAAGCCATCAAGAAGTGCGGGAAAATATCAAACAGGAATCCACAGACATAATGATACAAAGACAAGTGCACGACATCACCCTTCGTGCTTTTACTCTCATCCTCACAATAAGTAAATAAAAACGGCACGACATGACCCCTCGTGCTAAAATATCATAAACATGGCACGGAATGTCCCCTTGTGCTAAAATATCATAACCATGGCACAGAATGTCCCTTGGTGCTAAAACAACATAAACATGGCACGAAATGTCCCATCGTGCTAAAGCAACATAAACATGGAACGAAATGTCCCCTCGTGCTAAAATAACATAAACATGGCACAAAATGTCTCCTCGTGCTAAAATAACATAGACATGGCACAAAATGTCCCCTCGTGCTAAAATAACATAAACATGACACGGAATGTCCCCTCCTGCTAATATAACATAAACATGGCATGGAATGTCCCCTCGTGCTAAAATAACATAAACATGGCACAGAATGTCCCCTCGTGCTTTACACTCTTCCTCACACAAACAATATCAAGAACAACAATTTGGCAAGGAAAATCAACAATAAGAACCATAAATCACAACATCCTGGCAAGGGAGTCAACAATGCAAAAAATATCATTGACAACACGAACAGTAATAGAAACCATACCATCCCGACAAGGGAATCAACAATAAAAGCAACATCATCCCGGCAAGGGAAAACAACTATAACCAATCTCGCCTAAACAGTTAACTTCACGGAATAAAACTCGGATTGAACAAAGGCCCAACAATAGACAACATCAAGGAATATCAATAACATAAATGTTTAACAACCAGACCTAGGTAGCACCTAAGGGAAAAGTCATACAAGTCACAATGTAAGACTTACGGGCATGCTTAACTCATACGAATAGATGTTCCAACTATAGCTAGTCAACTATAGGGCTAGCTGACACTAATTATAGTTAATTAGGCAATTTAAGAAGAAATATAGCATGATGATAAGAGAGGTAGAATGTTTAGTTAAGTGAATTAAGATAAAATAGCCAACGAAGGAATCCAAAAGCAAGTAATTCTAATTTAAATAGGAAAGGATGAGATTAACAACCAAGGATTCAAATGTAGCAATTACAATTCATACACAGGTAACACAAGAACCTACGAATCCTAAAAAGGCAATACAATTGAAAATAAATCCGAGTACGCACTCGTCACCTCGCATACACGGACTACAATCAACAATGACGACTCAATCCTAAGGGGTAGTTCCCCCACACAAGGTTAGGTAAGATACTTACCTCAAAGACGGCAACCCGGTACTCAAAAGTGGACTTCTCGGGCGAAAAGACCTCCAGACGGCTCACAATCAACTAAAACAACTTCAAAATACACATAAAACGTATTAGGAACTATTCCCAATAATAAAGTTTCAATCTTTACAAAATTATAAAAATCGACACAAAAGTCGACCCCCGGGCCCGCACCTCATAACCCGACAAATTTGACAAAATCTGATTACCCATTCCGATACGACTTCAACCATACAAAATTTATCAAATTCCGATACCATTTGGTCCTTCAAATCATGATTTTCTTTTTAGAAACTTTCTTTCAAAACCCACAATTTCCTCAACCCAAAACACAAATTAAATAATAAAAACAAGAACTAATTCATGAAATATAATTAATTCTAGTGGAAGAAAACTTACCCATTAGATTTGTGTGAAAAACCGTTCCCGCCAAGAACCGAGCTCTAGAAGTCAAAAAATGTTAAAAATGGCTTAACCCTCGTCTTTGGAAAATTATATTCTTCCCAGGTATTTAAAGCATCGCGATCGCGGACGAGATGATACGATAGCGTAGAGGAAAAATATTACTGACGATAAGGGTTCTATGCGATCGCATTGAATAAAAATGTGGCTACTGCTCAGGTGAACTACACGAACGAAGTTGGCCATATGCGATCGCGAAGATGATGGGCTCACTGCCCCCAGCCCTATTTGTACTGTGCGAACGCGATTGAGTTAATGCGATCGCGAAGAAGGAGAAGGTGAACTTCCGCGATCGCGAGTGGAACTTTGTGAACACAGTGAAGGAATCACTGAGCGGGTAAAGGCAACACTGTGCGATCGCCATCACAGCTACGCGATCGCATAGAAGGAAACCAGGAGATAACATCAGCAATGGAAAATGAGGAAAAATCGACCCGAAATCTATCCGAAATACACTCGAGGCCCCCGGGACCCCTTCCAACCACACACACAGTCATATAACCTAACACGGTCTCGCTCGAGGTTTCAAAATACATAAAACAACGAATCAAACCAAAAATCGAACTTATAAATTTTCAAAACTTCAAATATCAAAACTCGCGTCGAAACCTATCAATTCAACCCGGAATGACGTGAAATTTTATAGACAAGTCACAATCAACACAACGGACCTACAGACACACCCAGAATTCCCTTCTGAGCCCAATATCAAAATTTCACCTATCGACCGAATTACCTCAAATCACTCTACGGACCTCCAAAACCAATTTTGGACGCACACCTAAATCCAAAATCATCATACGAAGCTGTTGATATTAACAAAAATTCATCCTGAGGCCGTTTACACATAAGTCAAATTTCTGGTCAACTCTCATCACTAAAGCTTCCAAAACAGACTTTTTTCTCGTAATTCGACTCTAGATTATCAGGTAACTGAATCTAACCACGCACGCAGGTCGATTTACACAATGCGGAGCTGTTTATGACCTTACACCACCGAACGAAGCTTAAATTCTCAAAATAACTGATCGGGTCGTTACAGAAAGGTGTTGCTACTTCCACCTCAAATGGAATAGGTGTGGTTGCAGGTGGTGCTACTTCACCCTCAAATGGAACCGATGCAGTTACCTCAACCTCAACTGGAGGTTGTATCTGCACCACAATAGGATTGAGAGTGACTGCGGGTTTCTTAGGATCGTCACCCTCTCTGATAAGTCCAATTGATCCCTCAGGATCCCATTTCTCATCAATTTCTATCACAATGATCCCTTCGCCCCTATCATATGGAAGAGGATTGTTGCGGACGTTGGGTGCAGCTTACTTCGTCTAGATAACCTTATTATCAATCTAGGTTTGGATCTTATCCTTCAATGTACGACACTCGTCAATAGTGTGTACTTTCATACTGGAATGATATGCACAGGTTTTAGTCGGATTGACCCATTAAGATGAATTCTCCATTACCACAACAGGAATAGGGGTGACATAGCCAACAACCTTTAACCATTCATACAGCTGGTCGATGGGTTCAGCAATGGTGGTATACTGTCTAGGTGGTTTACGGTCAAAGTTAGGTCAGAGTTTTTGGTAATTTGGACGAGTTCGAGGTGACTGAAAGTAAGATGGTTGGGAATTATATGTATGGTAAGTAGCGGCTGGTTTAGAGTATCTGGGAGGTGATGGTTGGTTTGTGGGTGCGGGTGTTTGGTATGTGAGTGCAGGGGTCTAGTATACAAATGGAGTTCTGGGTCCTTGGGCAACCATTACTGTTCCCACATACTTCTTCTTTGATATACCACCTGATTGCAATTCTTTATTCGTGGCCTGCAGTGCCTCGAAATTTTTCATCCCGCTTTTAATACCCTCTTCAATCCTTTCTCCGAGTTTGATGATATCGGAGAATTTATGGTTCTCAATAACCATCAACCTTTCATAATACTGTGGATCATATGCCCTGACGAAAAACTTGTTCATATGTTCCTCGTCTAATGCTGGTCTGACCTTGGCTGCTTCCTACCTCCACCGAGTAGCATACTTGTGGAAAGTTTCAGTTGGCTTCTTTTTTAGGTTCTGGATATAAAAGACGTCCGACGCATTCTCAGTATGAAATCTGAACCTCTCCATGAAATCGGACGCTATGCTCACCCAATTGGCCCACTTCTTAGGATTCTGGCTTATGTACCGGGACAGGGCATCTCCGGTAAGACTCCTTATGAAGAGCTTCATTCGTATCCTTTCATCTTTTCCGACCCCCACGAGCTTGTCACAATATGTCCTCAGATGAACTTTGGGATTACTCGTTCCATCAAACATTTCGAACTTGGGAGGTTTGTAACCCTCCGGTAGTTCCACATCTGGTTGTATGCATAGATCTTCATAGTTCAGTCCTTCTATCCCTTTACCTCCTTCAACACCCTGAACTTGACTTGTCAACTTCTTGAGCTCCTCAGCCATGTTCTTGATGAGCAGGTCCTTCTCAGCGGATTCTTGTGTATACAAGAAGGGTTGAGTGGAGTGAGGTAGGGTTTCCACGTATATAGGGTTGTTCTCGTGAAGGCCAGGAGTTTGGGTATAATGATGATCATTGGTGGGGTTTTGGGGTTCGGGAATAACGTGTGGGGTATTTTGGGGAGTATGGTAGGTGGTTTGCTGGTATTAAGAAGGGAGAGGTTGATTTTGAGGTGGGGTTGTATACTGCTAAGGTGCGGGAGGATTCTATGGGCGCTTGTTGGGTGTGTTTTGAGGTGGTACGGGGTTCTGGTTGTTTGGGTGATTGATGTCTGGGATGTTGAGTGTGAGAGAGAGGTTTTATAAGCTACGGACGTGCTCAAGCCCGCTCTGAAGTTTGAGTATTTTCTTCTCAAGTCGTGAATTAACATCATTTGGGGCCTGAGTACCCCGGCCATCGGAAGTTTCTGCATTCTCAACATATGCATTGTTATCTTTTCTGACACTATTCATGTCATCCATATTTCGTTTTATTTTGCCTTTTGGTGGACTAGGAGGAGGAGAAAGTGGAGGGCCCCTGGATCTGGTGTGATAAGCTGATGATGCCAGTATGCGCGAACCAACCTTTGGGGAATTAGAATAATAAAAAAAATAAAAATAAAAAGGTAGCCAAGTCAGTAAGAGTTCTGAGAAGAAGTATTTGCAGTATTTAAACACATATTGCAGTGATGTAAATTCGCGTCCTATTTTGGGAACCTTCTTGTGCTCGAGGTAGGCCTAGCGACAAGTTGATTTGGAGAACTTAAGTGCCAATAACTGACTCATTTCATTAATGTAAAAATAGATGAATCCAACAAGACACTAAGATAAGAAAAGATAAGTCACTACAGGCACTTGACCTTATTACATTTGGAAAAGTTAATGAACCTAATCTACTTGGTCCTAGAAGGACCTTTCCTAGGCTTGATCTTCCTAGCTCCATCGATCAGGTTCCCAAGTTCGCGCATGCCCAACAGCAGGTATACCCTTGCTAGGTTCTCTCCTTCACTTCCTTCAGCATTCTGGCAGTCGACGGCTCTCTTTCTCGTATTTTCCTCCAGCTCCATCAAACCCTGCTCCAGAAACTCTTCTCTCCATTCATTGATTAATCTCGTATCCGTCTCTTGTATCTCCAGATATTCAGTCTCGGTCTGATTAATCCTTTTGCGCAGTTTGTTGTATTTCACTTGGGCCTCAATATCTTCGTCTATGACCCTGTTTCCTCGACTGATTCCTGACTCAACTATCCCTGCTAGGCTGTCCTCCAACCATGATAGGTAAAAGCGTACATGTCCAGCTTGATACGTGTCTGGCTCGATGGTGTCATTTTCCACAATAATCTTTGATTGTCACATATGTTGAGATTGACACTTGTAAGGGATGCCGTCACCCTGAAAATTTGCTCGTTAATGACTCATCTTCACAACCTGCATTATGATTTGCTTCCTGCCTTCTTGTCTCATAAACCTGATGGGAGCATAAGGGTATATTCCCCTTAACTCGATCAATACGAAGTGCGGAGCATCCCTAGACCCGCTCCCTAGACCTGATGATGAACTCATCAGTGGGGAACCATTCAATCATCCATTGGAACTGATCCTTAGTCAAATTGTCGAAGAACTGCACCCATTCCTTAGCACTCTCTAGTTGAGAAAACCTGTCTGGGATATAAGTCATCCTCTTAGGGTGATGGAAGGCTATATGATCATTCCACGCCCTTCGTGGAAACTCTTGACGATATTGACCCTTTTGGAGATTTTCCAATAACCAAAGCTACAACAGCAAATTGCAACCCTCAAAATTTTTGAACCCCTTCTAGCAGCGGTCCAAAGCCCCGTAGATGTCAGCTATGATCATAGGGTCAATAGTATATGTTTGCCCCTCAATTCCCTACATTAAAGTTTTTTCTACCATATCCAGTCTGGTGTGAATTTTGTTCCCTTGCATTGGGAACACTATCATGCCCAGAAAGCAGACAACAAACACAAAAACCCTGCGGTGAATATGACCCAAAGAAGTGATAGAGAACTCATCATAGAAAATAAAGTAGGACTTTCTATGACCGTATCGTTCATATAAGTAGTCAAAGGGTACATAAGACTTCTTTAGGCACTCCAGATCAGCGCTCTTTTTCAGACCCATCATCTTCAGAAATCTCCTAGCAGTGCAATTCTCTAGCACCAATAAACCAGGATTGTCCCAAGGTAGCCCAGTGAATCCACCTATTTCTTCCAGGAGCGGGGTCATTTGTATGTTCCCAAAGCGAAACACAGATCTTTCACTATCCCAAAACATAGTTGCAGCTTCAATCAACATATTATTTGGTTGGATGTCTAACAGAGAAGGAAAATTTCCCATGACCTTCTTTACATGCTTTTTGTCACTTGAGGAAAGATCTTCCCACCAATCTAGCAGCAGTGGTGGTACATTACGGACCATGCCGAACCTGAGGACTTCGTGCCTCAGTTTCTGCAAAACAAATAAGGTTAAGCCCTTTTCTCTCTCATGATTCGACTATTTATACATCCATGATTAGCATATTGACACTTAGTTCTCCAAAATTAATGCACGAAATCGTGGTTGCGTCCGTTGGGATTATGAAAACCCCAGTGGACTTTTGGACAAGGTTTGTCTTAAAAGATTATTATGTGGACAACATATTAACCGGGCTAGGTTTGACCATGATGCAAGTACAGTTGATTAGAGTAAGGTTGCTATGAGGGTGTAGACCAGTACCCTCAAGCGGACGACTTGAGGGGGAAAGTCACGGAACCGTCGACTGAACCTCTGATCGACTAGTTTTAGCGCAAATAAGCCTTTCCAAATTTAAATGGTGATATATAGGAAGGTTTCAAACACTCATCAAGTATTGCTATAGGATTGGTTACGCACGAGTGGAATATGATGTTTAGCATGATTTACGCAATAGTAAATAGCATGTTGTCACGTATTTGCACGTTAGAAATAGTAAATACGGTATTTAATAATCGAAAAGACGTTTAAGAAAGAAAACAAGGAGACAAGTGAGTTTCTGTAGTAAAGAAAATCATAAATGCTTGAAAATAGACAATTAGGTTCACATAAAGGGGAAAGGGAAAGGGTGCGCATGTATTAATAGGATAAAACATGATTCAGCCTAATTCACAAAAACAAGTTTGTCATGGTAAGAGCCTAATTTTCCCCAGCGGAGTCGCCATGCTGTTGCGCCCCCTTTTTCCTCGCAGAGTCCGAGTTTCGACATTTTTGGGAAAACTCCCTTCCTTTTGGGACGGGGTGTGAGATTTGAAGAGTCGTCACCTAACGAATTAAGGTGCGTTAGGGCACCTAAAGAAAATGACTCGTCAAACTAGTTTACATCACCATAGATTGGGTAAGGGATCGAAGTTACCTCGAGGGGAAGGTGTTAAGCACCCCTCGAGGTCCACAAAGGTGGGTCCCGGACAAACTCAATTTAAGTGAATTAGTCTTTTAAGGAAATAAAGAAGTTTAAACAAATAGAGATTACTTTAAAATGGGAATTAAAGGGGTCCTAGGTTACTAGCCTATAAGATCATTTCTATGCAATACTAGGTAACCTTCCCCAAATAGAGGTGTTACGCGTAGCATTACCGCACAGGTCATCATTGTGAACAACTAATTTTTGACCACACCAAAATAAATACTCACATTCTTAAAGTATGGATTTTATTTTTTCTATTTACAAAATAATTCACAAATATATATATATATATATATATATATATATATATATAT
>ML495865.1:33886-57534 GCA_005239535.1 Nicotiana rustica
GGGGGGGGGGGGGGGGGTCCCTTCAGCATAAGAAGATGACACTTCACTATAAGATGTAACAGAATTTGGTCCAAGCTTCCAGCTTCCCTGTCTTAAGAATTTATAGATTTTTCTTCGATTCTGTACCTTTAAACAGATGATCCTCCATGGTAGTATCTAATGAACGCATCTGTAATTAGTGTCATCTTTCCTCTGTATAATCTTTGATATTTCATATGTCTGACCTGTTTTGATTCTTTTTTTTTTTCCTTGCAGCATATTACAGTGACATTTGTGTAGGTTCAGTTGCATGTCGACTTGAGAAGAAGGAAGGTGGAGCTGTTCGTATTTACATAATGACTTTAGGTGTTTTAGCTCCATATCGGGGTTTAGGAATTGGTGAGTGATCAGCTTATCTTGCCCACCTTGTTCAAAGTGAATTTTAACACTAAACTTTCCTCTTTCCCTTTTAGTCTTTGAATTCTGTTAAAATGCAGCAGCTAAACTCTGAGATATATGAAAAGGTATTGAACTATTCTTTCTGAATATGAGTAGCTGCAGAGAATTCAATCGATGTTCACTTTCTCCTGATATCTCAGTATAATTGAACTGCTTCTTATGTACTCATCATGTTTCCTATACTGTGCAGGTACAAAGCTGTTAAATCATGTGCTTGATCTTTGCACAAAGCAAAATATCAAAGATATTTACTTGCATGTACAGACAAGTAATGAAGATGCCATTAACTTCTATAAGAAATTTGGCTTCGAGGTTACCGGTACCATCCAAAACTATTACACAAACATTACCCCACCAGACTGTTATATCCTAACCAAGCTTATCTCTCAAACAAAGAAATGATACGTGGGAGCTACCTTGGTTGAGATTTCGTCGAGCCTTGACATAGTTTTGAGGTTCTGAACCTTCTGGTTCTAGTTTTTGTTATTTATGGGGTAATATACCACAATTGTTGGACTGGCTCTCTTTTTCTATTTTCTTAATGTGCAACAAGTGGTCTAATTGTTAAAGATATAGGACAGTTCATTTAAGGCAGAATTTAGTTATTGTTCGAGTATGATTGACCCCTTTAATGGTATGTGTATCTACGCACAAAGCTTCATAGATATTATGCAAACAGAAGCGTCGGTTTTTGCTTTATAGTTCTTAAAATCCTGTTTGATGCATGAGGCAGACAGTTTTCAGCCGAGAGGGAAAGCAGATGGGTAATTGGGAGAGATTGTTCCATCATGAAACACTTTTGTTGATTATGGTATAGTTATATATCTCACAGCCTAAATTTCCAGAGCTCTTTGTAGAATTGATGCGCAATTTTGGAAGCTGATCTTGGAAGGAAACGAAGTGACTTTGGAAGAATTCGGTCATTTTGGTATGATGGATAAGCAAAAATAATTCCCGAATAAAAATTTTGTATCGCCTTTATCTCTTGTTTGGTAACTAATCTTGAGACTCGGGATTAAAAATAGTATCGGGACCTTAAAGGGTGAAATAATAATTTAGGATAAGTTATTTTAGGATAAAGCAATATAATTGACAAATCCAAGATTAATATTACATACCAAAGGATCAAGATTAATACCAGGATAATTAATCCCGCATAACTTATCTTAAAATCAAACGACTTGGTGAAAAAGGGGAAAAGTTCAAAGACAAGCACCTGCCAAAGGTTTTGTCTTTTCTTGTGCGTTTGAGAATAATTAGAAAGTTTCGAAATGTATTTTACTGAATCTGGATTGCGGATAAAAAGAAGACCCATTTTATTCACTGATTTTCCTACCTAAAGGAAATTAAGTATCCTCTCACTTTTGTTACGTTCTTCTTCTGGACCTTTGCTTGAACGAAAAAACCCGATCAGCTCGACTTTGCCAACTGCCCCCCTCGAGCCCTTCTTCTTTACGGTCTGGATTTTCGTGTCGTTTCAATCCTCGTGGTGGATGTGGAAGAAAGTGATGCTGATATTTGACTGACTATGCCTGTTGTCAGTGACTAATAAAAGCGCAATAAGTGGTGAAATACTGGTGTTTGATACTTCAACAGAGGCAACATTTGTTTCATTATATCAAATGTACAGGTTTTTATTTACATGATTGGCCAATCTTGAGCCGATACTTATGGTAAGCAACTACACTATATATTACACTGTATGTATATCACTCTTATTTACAGAAAATGCGGCTATACTGGAAACACATTCACTTCTGGCGCTACCGCAGATACCACTTCAGTAAGCCACACCACCAGAGAAAGCATCTCCATCAGGAAGCAAAGATTCGGTCAGCCAGTAGCCATCCCAAGAACCGCCAACACGCTGCAAATCACAAGTCATACGTCTATTTTCTTCTTCGGAAAAAAATTAAAACGAAAGAAAAAAATGAAAATCCATGGAAAGCAGAGCTAAAAAGAAAATATCAAGTGTAGATAACATGCTCCCCAAGGCTTTGGTCTATTGGTACAGAATAATAGAGATGCAATGCAAGGTTGATCCAATGTTTCTGCCTTACAAAAGGAAATGCAAGATATTCCTCCTTTATTAATTGTTGACACAGGATACATAATTGAGGTAATAATGGTAAGTGAAGGCGGGCCAATGCATTTTGGATGCTACAAGTTGCAAGCTAGAGGAAGATGTAGAGTTCAGAAGGCAGGAGGGATTTGAGCAAAGATTTTCTTGCCTAAACAACAAAGATCAATCTCTAGTTTCACCTCTCTGAAAATATAAGGAAAATAAAACTTCATTGTCATTCACAAAGGATTTGATGAATTGCTCAAAAGCTAGTCAGAAAACAGATTATGAAATTACTGGACGAAATATTCGGAAATGCTGACAAGGCGACAAAGCAATACAAAATACAAGCAAAAGAGTTTGCAGGACTTGCTCCACCATTCACTGGTTTGTGTAGGTTATACTTGGTGTTTCCATAGCATTTAATGGTAGATAATTACCAACACAGTTTGATGCAACATTTAGTTTATGTATGTGGACTCGGGTATGGGTACATATTCATGTTCAGTTTTAAGGAATCCAATATGAAGTGCCTATGTACATGTCACACTCATCTTACATGCCTATGTCAAGGCAAAGGAAGAATCAGGATAATGTAGCCTTCAATGTAAATAAATTAAACTCAAGTACCTATGTTCTCCACAAGCAACCCGGCTGTTCTCTTGATATAGAACTTATATTGCAGCATTGCCGTCTCTTTTTATTTTGTTTGGTCCAATATACATCACCTAGATAGCATCATATGTTTCTACTATCTTGGAAGCATTGAAATTAACTGTAGACATAAATGGAGAATTCTAAACTATATATCCACACTCAATATTAGTCTCCCAGTACTCCAACTTCCACCATATGCACATTTTAGTGGTAATAATTGAAATGAAAAATCTACAAGGGAAAAGCAGTTTAAGAAATATTGATTCAAATAACCTCTGAATGAGGACGTGAGGAAGAAAGAACAAACCTGAACCATGGTGAATTGGAAGATTTCTTCTTCCTCGGGTCGAGTACCTCGGACCCAGATACGTTGCTTATACAAATTCTACACGAGCATACTGGAGATTAGACAACTCTTAAAGCTAATCATTGCTCTGTCCCAAACATTTGGTAACAACCATATAAAACCTGACAAACCTCATTTACATGCAAACTGCTCAAAATCTCCCTCTCCTGATGGCCAAGCAACACCCGATAAGTCGAATGATGAAAAATTCGCCTGAATCGTTCAAACTGTATGGCAGTAGACCAACCAAGTAAAGATATGTATTAGCGAATATTAGCCTTTTTCTTTAATCATCATAGAATAACTGCAAGCTTTTTCTAGTTGTTGCCTCTGGTGCAGGAATTATGCTCAAGTACCCTGACCTAAAGAGAACAAGGAGACAGGCAGCTTACTCTTTGAGCATTCATAACAATTAAGGAAAAAAACAAAAAGTTGATGTCCAAATGGAAAGAAAAAAAAAAGAAGAAGAAGAAATGACCAAAAAAAATTATAGGAATGATTACTGACCTGACCCAAGTCAAAAAAGCGCCCGAAGTAGGTAGACCTTTGAAAAGGATCAAATCCAGCAAACTATCACAAGAAGTTAAGGATTAAACTGCCAGCTTCAACTTTATGCGAAACCATCAGACTGTTAGAGAAAAGGAGTTTTAGATATTACTCTGTACATGACTTCAACTCCATAATCTTGATGAGGCTGGTCATTGTATTTCAATGCATCAAGCTGGTGGCGAACTGCTTCATCTGCACTAAACTATTGCAAAACTATAAAGTAAATTGATGCATAAGCAAGCAAGCAGAAACACTTGTGATATGCCTTCAAGTGCTAGAAACTTACACTTAATCTTGGACCAAATGGCTTTTTCCTACGGGATTCAAGCCTGCAACAGATATTGCATAGTTGGAAAGAGTTTAATTGAAGTTCAACATGGTATGAGAGCATGCAAAGAGCTTGGCTTCACGTCTCATGGTTAATCATAAATAATTTTCACACATCACGCGCTTGGCCCAATCTCTGGGAATATACGCGAACTTCGAAAAATAAAACATGGTGGAAGCAAATGATCTATATAGGCGATATCGACTTTGGGATTAAGGCTTAACCTGTTGGTACACGTACATAAGGTACGATGTCTACCTAGAGTCTTTTGCAATCGGGTTATGTTGGCAATATAAGATTAAGGTTATAGATATCTTAAAAGACTACATTAACAACTAGTTAGTCATTGGACAAATGACATGCTTAGCGATGTTTTATGAACAAGTGTCCTATTTTTATTGCACACCAATAATTAGTCTAATCATCACTTGTCATGTTGCAAGTCAATTGACAAGACTTGTCACTTACCATGCCAAATCTCCTGGTTAAATGAAGGTGAGTTGGCATATGTCCATAAAATATCTCCACGTATGCCATTTGTCCAATGAGTGGCTACTTGTTAAAATATTCTTTTGAAATATCTACAAGTTAATCTAATATTGTAAAAATTCCCTACAACAACAACAACAACGACCCAGTAAAATCCAACAAAGTGGGGTCTGGAGAGGGTAGTGTGCACGCAGACCTTACCCCTACCCCAATGGGGCTGAGAGGCTGTTTCCGATAGACCCTCGGCTCAGGAAGGCGGAAATAAAACAAAAAGATTGTAAAAATTCCCCACATGTTTCAAAATATTTTAGGAATCAAAGGATAAGATTTGTTGAATTTGTATGGTCCAAATGCAATTTGTTTGATATCTTTGGACTATGAACCATAGCTAGACCGATAAAG
This sequence comes from Nicotiana rustica, assembly GCA_005239535.1. Taxonomy (NCBI): domain Eukaryota; kingdom Viridiplantae; phylum Streptophyta; class Magnoliopsida; order Solanales; family Solanaceae; genus Nicotiana; species Nicotiana rustica. Next base: position 39,158 of record ML495865.1, read on the forward strand.
TATGACTTACAAAATTATTCGCGAAATATAATATTTCATGAACCAACAATTCTTATTGTAAGTCAGAAATTTATCAATCATATTCTGGCCCTTCAATTTTTTTGTTCAACATGATTTTGTGCCTGAATATTCATGAGAACTCTAGAGACTTGGGCGAAAATCTTATAAGAGCAGTCCCACTCCACTCTCATATAAGTGTATTTATCAAGTATATACTACTAAAAGTACATCATCCTTAAGGAATATAAATTCATTAAGAGTTATAACTCATCGTCTCAATTAGTAACCGGCAAGCTCTCATCCTTTAGTGCTTTAGTGTCACCATCGACTTATTATTACCCATATAAACCTACTTCATGGATCTCCAATCACATAGGATTTGATTACCATCTTTTTGGCCTTAAACTCGTTTCTCTTGAGGTTTGAAGAATTAATTTTTTTCCCACATGCTTGGTCAGAGGATCAACCACATTTACTTCTGACTACACATAGTATGTGGAAATTATTCCATCTCTTAATAGCAACCTAGCAATGTCATGTCTCAATTTCATATGTCTACTTTTGCAATGACAAGATTTTTTCTTGGCAACAACAATTGTTGCTTGACAATCACAAATCCATAGATATAGGAGGCAACAAATCCTTGGTTAACGGAATTATATTATTGTCCAATGTTACACCAAGGACCCAAAGCATTCCATCAACAATAGGTTAGAGACTATAGTTAGAGAACCTCTAATTCTACAGAACTCTCAGTTTGTTTCGAAATTTATAGTATTGAATAGTGAGGATTGGAGCTAAAGTGGCCCAAATGGGGCGGAATGGACATAGAGAACTCATATAACTGATCCTAACTATTTTGAGATTGTTTAAGTACTTGTTTGTTGTTGTTGATGATAAGTTAGGGTGATGGTGGAAGCATTACGCATAAAACTGAACTTTCTAATGAATATAAGTTTTTGAAAGAAGCCCAAGAAATTATTATTTCAGTAAGTTTAGGTAGCTGACCTCAGCAATACCTAAGATCAATCAAGGAAATTGGCAACTTTAGAACAATTTACTTTTTTATTACACCAGTAAAATTATACAAAATCAAACAAATAGTAAAAATATCAATTCAATAATCAAAATCCCGAGTTCAGCTCCTGGTAAAGGAAGTTGTAATTCCACTACCCAATTGCAAAACAAATAAGTAAACTTATTATAGCATTTTTCAGAGGAAGAATTCAATTAATACAAAGTATCAAGAGCAAACAAGAGAGAGATTAAGATGGTTACCAATCAGCAGAGAGAAAGTCAGGGACATCGGCAGAAGCAGAGATACGAGGCGTTAAAGGCTTAGATGATCCCAATGGTTTGGCGAACATAGACAGAGACTGTGCATATGACACAGAAGAGCTAAACGACATCGTATGCTTCTGTTCTCCACACAAAAGCTCTGTAGTGGATGATCGATTGTAGGAAGAGCTCCAGACTCCAGTTGTTTGGAGATTAACCAACATTGCGTCTAAAGCAACTTGGACTTTTGATCTTTAATTTGGAACCGTTCGATTCGGAATTGTCCAATGATCTTACGATCGCGATTAACTCAATAGGTTCAAACTTCAAAGTGTCCTTAAAATATATGCTTAAGCAGTTTTGGTCCTTTAAATTCCTTAAATAAAGATTTTTTTGATCTCGTCATCACAAACTCTAATTATTAATCTCAAATGAAAATATCAAAATAACTTTTTTGTAAGGAAAACATACATTTGGAGGTAGATTTTGACGATATCTTTTTGGTGTTTGTGGTTAAAGATTAAATATTGAGTTTAATTAATATCCCAAATCAAATATGGAAAAAATTTAATCATAAATTCTAAACTATGTTATTCCACCTTATCTCATGAACCAAATGATCTCTAGTCTTCTAAAGTCCAAGTCTCGATAGATTATTAGTTGTGAAAAAATGGGTCTTATTTGCTTGTTATCAAGTAAATAAGCAATCCAACTTAGCGAAAGAGTTTCAGGAGTCTGTCGGACTCTCTACCTTATCATGCACGACACAATCGTAAAGGTTAATTGTGTGTCGTGTCCCATGTCACATTGGAATGTTCATGCCTATATTTAGATTTGCATGAAGTTAAAGAACAATTATTATAATTTCTGAGTTTTTAATAATTTTTTTTGGGTGTTTATGATTAATCTTTCCTATAATTTCTATTAAATTTAATAGTTAGAATTTGTTATATATTTGACAAAAATGCCAATTTTTACAAACTTAAGAAAAAAATTGCTCAATAATTTATCTAAGGGACTACTTCAAACCTATCCTCAAACTTAAAGTACTACTTTTACATTTTCTCTTTTCAAGCCACCATTAGCAGTTAAGACGTGTCGTTCAATGGAAGCAGTTGCATCACATTGCCATTTACAGTTCACTAGTCTCAGTTGAAATGTTACTGAAACATTCATGAAGCACTCTGCTCCTTCCCTCCACCTCCTTGCAGCCGCTGCTTTCACCAACGCCGCCACCGCCAACGCCGCCATGTCCTCTGCTCAACCAGTAAGGATTCTTCGACCGAATGCAAAACTCACATTAACGTCCATTTCTAAACTGTTAACAAAACTCTCCTGACTCCGTTACAGTTCCGAGGTGGCCGGAGCCGCGGCCGGAGAAACTTTTCCGTCCGTCCTTCCGGCGAACAAAATGAGCAAAACATTGCAAATGGAGACTCTCACTTCCATTCTGTTCGTGAAACCAATAGAAATCTCCGCCCTTCCCCCAATTTTCAACCTTTCCGACCTAGGGCACCAACGCCGAATTTCCTTCCTAATCAACAGGCTTATGGACAATTGCCGCCCCCTCAACCGCGTCAGACTTTTCATCACAATCAGCAATCTTATAGAGCAATGCCGCCACCAGCCGGATTTTATCACAATCAGCAGTTCAATAGACCAGTGCTGCCACCGCTACGAGGACCGCAATATTTCCGGAATCAGCAGTTTAATAGACCGAACTTTTATGAGAATCAGCAGTTTAATAGACCGAACTTTTATGAGAATCAGCAGTTCAGTAGACCGAATTTTTATGAGAATCAGCAGTTTAGGCTGCGGCCATCCCCTCCCAAGGCATTGAACTTTCGGAATTGGGAGTATGCTAGAACTGGACCTCCGCCTCATTGCGGTAAATTTGTATATTTCTTCAATGTTACGTTTACTTGAATTCAGGTACATCAACTGTTAAGATGGTTGTGGTAGTTTGATAACCAGTTAAAAGCTAGTCAATTCATGATGAATCCTCGTGCTTGAGATTGAGACATAGTTGCAGTTGTGTTTTTTTGTTGCATAGATGGAAGGACATACATGAAGTTAAAGAATCCATGGAACTGACTTGATATTATACGAAAGGTGTAGTATGTTTGTATTATGAGTTTGTAGTCATAAGATATGGTCTACTTGGAAATTCTTTTCTTTGGCTTATTGGGTAACAGTGTGTGGTGAGAAATGTGATGTAGAATAGAAGAGGATACCTCTTTGTTTTTTAGGTTGATTTTTCTTTAAAATTAAACAAAATAGGGCCTAATTGTTTCATGCAACGTGTTGATATGCAGATGGAATGGAGAAGAGTTTCACTTTCGCTAACCAATATGAAACTTCCATTTCAGTTTAGGCAAACACATTTAGTTGCTAAAATTGAACATAGTCTTGTAGAAGAGCATGGAGACAACTAGAGGTAAAAAAGAAAGAGAAGTAGAGGAAGTAGCGTGTCCAATTGGTGCGTCCAAAAAAATACGTGCACTTCTTTAGATTACCCGACTTTGATGTACTATCCTAGATTTGGTATCGGAACTTCGTTAAGGAATAATTGAATAATAAGGAGGTGAACTAAATGCTCCCTGTCGTAGAGATAGTTAGGTGCATATCATGCGTTCGAACCTGGTCTCAGACAAAAGCCTGATATTTAAATTGAGAAGGATAGAAGGGCGTGCCATTATCTGCCGAGTTTTGAACCGTATTTTCAGTTATAAAAAAAAGAAAGAGAAGAAAACAACTGGAATCTGAAAGTACAGGGTCTTGGTTATCTTTTTGGTAAGGAAGAGCACCAATAAAAGTATGCCTTGGCTGTCTAGCTCTAGATGATGCTTTCCTGACACGAAAGCAGAAAATGTTAATATTTGCAAGATACGCTATATGTATTTTGCAGATATAGAAAACTCAAAACACTTATTTGTAGATTGTACAACAACTAGAGAAGTCTGTAATATGTAGTCTTAGGGGATCAAATAAGTCATGCCACACAACTTAAAGGAAGCTATGATAAGTTGCCACTTGGTGAAGACAAAAAAAATAGAGTTCTAAGAAAGTATGGATCACTATACAATGGTGCATTTGCTGGAGCATTTGGAGAGAAAAGAACCAAGACATGCTTGGGAGAAAGGGCTCCTCTCATACAATTTTCCATAGCTAATTGTATAAATCTTTTAGCCTATTCGTGTATATGTGATGCAGATCAAGGTAGCCATCAAGAACTTTGGTGCATTCTTTCAACTAGCAAGAGTAGGAGCACTTAGAGGAGGCGTGGAATGAAGATCTCAAGGCCTTAAATATGCTTAAATGGAAGTTTAAAGGAAGAAAGGGTACAAGATCAATTTAAGGTTACCTTTGTAATATGGGTATCTTAGTAATTTGACCATTTAGCTCTTTAAGACTAGCTTTGAGGTTTCATTTCTTAGCCCAAATACCAACACTAGTATAAATAGTCTTTATCTTTATTTTTAGGGAAGCTAACTTAGAATTTTGAAGATGAAACTCTTTGTAAGTTATGGATTTTTTCCCCATCTTTATAATGGACCTCTCTTGGGTTACATCATGAGAACTAGTTCATTTATGAGTTTATTTCTGTTTCTCCCTTTGGATTTGGTTTTGTAATTGACTGTAATTGGTTTATTTCAAGTATCTTTAATTGTTCTTGGGTTTTACCTATTGCATTCCTTACTTAGTTTGATCCTTTCTTTCTTCTATCCTTGAACTAGTGATTTATAGTTGAATTACAAAGTGGGTCAACTAATTCATAATTGATTTCTTGTAATCTTCAACCCTTATTCCTTAAGAGCCCGTTTGGATGGGCTTGTTGTAATTGACTTTTAAGCCAAAAGCCATAAGTTAGGAATTCTAGCTTTTGTCTTTTGGCTTATTTTTTGTCATTTTAGCTTAAAAACAAATGCTTAAAAACACTTTTTACTTTATCCAAACACTACAAAATGGCTTAAAAGCTATTTTGACTTAAAAGCACTTAAAATAAGCCAATCCAAACGGGTTCTAATTTTTTTTGATAACCATAGTATTCAGGCCGAGAAATTAGAGAATTAGGGTAGGGGTAAGTTCTGAGTACATATTACCCTTCCCAGACCGCGCTTGTGGGATTCCACTGGGTTGTTGTTGTTGTTGTTGTTATAGTATTCGGGTCAGCTTGCATGCACCTCGACGAGCAACCCTAATTCTCTAATTCCTCCATCCTTTACTTTATTACTTATTCTCCTTCTTGTTCTAGGTATTCTTGTGAGGTTGAAGAAGTCATCTTCAATTTCCTAGAATCTACCGGGTCCAGTCTACATCAAGGTGTAATATATTGAATGATGAGGAGGATGTTATGAATTTTATTTGTTTCCTTACGTGCTGACGTGTAAAATGGAATTTGGATTACTTCTGCTGTAGATAGAGCTTCTGCTTGATGTTATTTTTCCTTGTCACAACAACAATATACCCAGTGAAATCCCACAAGTGAGGTGTGGAGAGAGTAGTGTTTACGCAGATTTCACTCCGATCTTGTGAAGTTAGAAAGATTGTTTCCGATGAACCCTCGGCTCAAGTGAAGCATAATCCCAGCATTCACTAAAAAGAGATACAATAGTGAAGAAACCATGAAAAAAGAAGCAGTAACAATAGCATGAAAATAAGATAACCGAAGCAAAAACAACATGTAGTAATGGAAATGAAAGAATAAGAAAATACGAGAGTAATATCAATACTATTGGTATGGAGAAGAAAAACGCACGACTACCTGCTAACCTACTACCTAATTCTTCGACCTTCACACCCTTCTATCCAGGGTTATGTCCTCAGTGAGCTGCAAATGTACCATGTTTTGCCTAATTAACTCTCCCTAATACTTCTTTGACTTACCTCTGCCTCTCATTAAACCCACCCTTGCCAACCTCTCACACCTTCTCACGGGGGCTTCCGTACATCTCCTCACCAAAAAGGCCACTCGCACCTTGTCCCGAATATCTTCATTTCTAATTATATCTCTCCTAGTATGACAACACATACATCTCATCATCCTCATCTCCGCCATTTTCATTTCCTAGACATAAGAGTTTTTGACTGGCCAACACTCTCCACTCTCCCCGTTATAACATAGTTGGTTGAACCATAGAACTTACTTTTAACCCTTGGAGGCATATTCTTATCATACAAGACCGAGGATGCAAGCCTCCATTTCATCTACACCGTTCCAATACAATGTGTGACATCATCGTCAATCTCCCAATACCTTGGTTTATAGACCTAAGATACTTGAAACTTCCTCTCTTGGGGATGTCTTGTGTATCAAGCCTCACTTCCATGTCATCCTCATGAGTTACATCACTGAACTTGTCTTCCAAGTATTATGTTTTAGTCCTGCTCAACTAGAAACTTTTAGACTCTAGGGTCTTGTCTCCAAACCTTCAGCCTATTGTTAACATCGCCTCACGTCTCGTCAATAAATACTACGTCATTTGTAAATAGCATGCACCATAGCACCTCCCCTTTAATGTGCTGCGTCAATTCATCCATCAACAAAGCAAATAAAAACGGACTGAGAGTTGATCCCTAGTGTAACCCCATCACCAATGGGAAGTGACGCGAGTCTCCTCCCACTGTCCTTACCCGTGTCTTGGCTCCAACATACATGTCCTTAATCGCTCTGGTGTATGCGACAAGTACACCTTTAGCCTCCAAACATCTCTAGGGAACTTTCCTTAGGACTTTGTCGTATACTTTTTGCGGGTCAAAGAACACCATATATAAGTCCCATTTCCTCTCCATATACTGCTTCACCAATCTTCTCACAACGTGAATGACTTCTTAGTCGAACGTCCTGACATGAATCCGAGCGGGTTCTCGGGAATAGACACACCCCTCCTCATCCTCATCTCCACCACCCTTTCCCAAACTTCATAGTGTGGCTTAGCATCTTGATACCTCTATAGCTGTTGCAATTTTGGATATTACCCTTGTTCTTGTACATCGAAATTATTGTACTCCACCTCTATTCCTCGGGCACTTTTGTCGTCCTAAAAATGACAATTAACAACCTAGTAAGCCACTTCAAACTTACTTGGTCCGCGCTCTTTGATACTTCAACCTTTTCTTTGCAGCTTAATAATATTATGCCAACTTGAATTGACACAGATAACAGTTACAACCCAAGTTACAGTTAATTTAGTTGGGGATGTGGAAAAAAATAAATAATAAATAATAAAAAAGGCCGAGGATGCGAAACTTTTCAGCAATAGTGAGGCATCAGTAGATATTTGTTTCAAATGATGCAAATTAAACTTTCAAGAGATAAGTTGTCTTACGGTGCAAGTGCTAATACAAAGGAGATCATACCTTGCTGAGGGAGCTGGTGTTGCACTCTTATTTTGCTGACCCAACGACTTTAAAAAAAAAATTGAAGTCGTCAAATTCTTAGTTACAGAATACCATAAAACAATATTAAGTATGCACAAGGTATTAGTCTAACGATTTAAGTGTGTATGAGGTGAACCCCTAACCTATCAATGTGTTAGTGCTGCGAGAGTTTAGCCCCATGATCAAGTCGAATTTTGTAGAGGTTGTGTTTCCTCGATGCTTGCACCCGTGAGTTCCATTTTATCTTTCACGATGTCGGGGACAACTAACCACCTATTGTGAACAGATAAGTTGGATGGGAACATGGAACATTTAGAAAGTTCCCTTTTGGGTCATGCTTGGAAGTGGGGAATATATTCTTTTAAGCCGTCCTATCCTGGAGTGGACCTCTAGGATTCTTCTTAGGAAGGGAAAAAATATTTAAATCATTTTATTTGCTCCCTTTATTACCACTATATTGGAGCATCCCTTAATATATAGTCACAATAAATCATCCAAGTTAGCTGAAATGTGGTTGGAGTTTAAGATTGTAGCGTGCAAAATATTTGACTTCTTCCATGCCACTTTGAGATACTTGTTTACTTTCATTTTCTGTCTGTATGTCATAATTTTTTGTTTACAGCTAGGTCTCGACCAAACTGATGAATGTTTTACTATGCTATTATATATTGCAGAGCGATTTACAGTCTTATCATACAACATACTAGCTGATTACCTTGCAATTGATCATCAGAGAAAACTTTACTATCACATACCACAACATATTTTGGACTGGGAATGGCGTAAAAGAAGTATTCTTTCTGAGCTTGGATGTTGGTCAGCTGATATATTGTGTTTTCAGGTTATGACTCTTGACTCAATTAATCCTCTTTTGCCTTCTACACTCTTCGAATTGTGGTTCAATCACACTGATGTTGTGGAATAGGCACAGATTGATGCGGTATGATGCTGGATGTATGGAAATTTTTCTAAAGTCTAATATACGTATTTGTTCTTCCTTCCAGATTGGTACCAAAGGTGTAGTACCATCTGTGAATTGGTAATTCTATATTGAGTTTGTTTTAAATGTATGTATTTGGGCTAGCAAATTTTAAAGGCGTGTCTGAAACAGAGATTTTGCACACACATATAGTGAGAAATAAGAGTTAGTGCAAGGCATATTGGCATGTCTCCTCTTCGGTCGGTGCAGGGCATGTCAGGTTTTGTAAGTTGGAAAGTATCAATGTCTGGGTGGTGCTGGCCTGCTGGGTTGATGTGCAACATTCACAAAACTAAGGACAACTCAGGGAGTACTCACAATCACTAAAAAGTTGTGTGACAAAGAGATTTTTCTGGTGGAAGTCATTGGTTAATGCTTAATAAGTAATTCCTCCATCTGGTACCATGTGATAAAGAAGAGACACTAGAGAGAGAAATGATAGAACACTCAGGGGCGGCTCTAAGGTAAGGCCGATAAAGCCCTTGCCTTAGGCCCCCAAGTATTAAGGGCCGCAAAATTAGAAAACACTATATTAGTATTATATAGAACATATAATTTATCCAGTTATTATTAATAAAAAAAATTCAACTTTTACATTTCTTAAATTTGATTGAGGTTGTATGATTGAGTGAGTAAATAACGATAAATTTTCTCTCATTAAATTAAATAGTATATTTACCTTCTCATCAATTATAATTTTCATGCAGATTCTCTGAGTTAGCTATTTGTTTTGTCATATATTGATGCATACATCAGAACACAAGTTTTTTTGTGTCTCATCTTTTTTAATTAAGAAATTCTATGAAGGACAGTGGCGCAAGATTCGAACTCGATGGATAATGAGCCCACCCCTCTACCATTTTCCACTTAAGTATCATACTTTTGTCCGCAGGAGAGTTCGAAACCATGGTGTGAGCCTAACCTAAACATCACGTGTTGTGCTCTTACCACTAAACCATCACGTGGGTTTCTTGTTTTCTCATTATCGTATGAATTTTATGAAAATTTAAGAGCCTTTTAATAATATTTGGCTTTAGGTTACCAAATTCGTTGAGCCGCCCCTGACTTGTCTTACATTTGAGTCTTACATATTATGTATGTGTCTATGTATGCATTTTCTTTTCCTTGCACAACTTAATATAATCAATCTTTTTCCCGTCTCTTCCATAATCTTCCCCCCCGCCCCAACCCAAAAAAAGCAAAAGAAGAAGAATGTAAGTTTCCAATATATTTCGACCCCTTAACTTCTACTTCTTTGTTTCATTGTTCTACTTGTATTCACTTCTGGAAGTAACAATCCTCGGTATGGCTTGTGATGTTTCCTCCTTCCAGGAGGTTGACAAATTCCAAGAGTTGGAGGCAGAATTGAAGTTGCGTGGATATAATGGCATCTGGAAGGTTTTTTATGCTTTCGTGCTATTCTTGTCAAATATTTGTACAATTTATTTGTTAGTGAACTTACTGTTGATTAATAGGTTGTGGAGCAAGTGCCAGAGGGAGGGTCCAACCCTATCCCAAGAGCAATATATCTATAATCTCCCAAGTTTCGTGCATTATGATATGCAATTATGCATTAGAAATCAACATTTTGTTACGAAGTGCAATGTAAATATGGGAATTCGAACCTTCAAATATGGCATATATATAATTCGTAAATATTCGCTTGAAAGTTCATTAGGCTCTTTAAAAATATTAGGATACAAAAAATTGTTCCGATGAGAAATTGTTCCTACCGTGTAATACTAGGTATAAAGTTATTAAGTCAAAATGAGGACCCAATAATAAACTTAGTAAACATCTTGGATGAAAGGTTCCTTTGCCATAGTCTATTCCTTGATTTGTGTGAACCCACTTGCCACTTGTATCTCTCAATATCCTCACCTGGATGTAATTTCACTGTCTATACCTTTTACATATTGCTCTTAGTCTTCTTTCCGGTAGGTAAATCAACATCTCCCATGTTTCATTCTTCTCAAATGCACTCATTTCCTCCATCATCGTCCTCTTTCCAGTGAGGGGTACACAAGGCTTCTTTTCTCGTCTTTGATATGTAGTTTTGGTCATTCTCTTTCCCCTAAATGTTATTGATGTGCTGATTCTATTGTTAACTCAAGCTTCGAATATGTTGAGCATCTATTTTTCTCTGTGTTTGCTCAACTGGTTTGGGAACACCAATTGTTGAATGCTACTTCTTGGTTGATGGAACCACAAGGTCCTTAATCCTATGGCTTCATATATTAATAAGGTTATGTCTCCGTTGGTTTGCTGAGAGTTGTGGTGGTCCAGGTGCAACAATAAATATGGTTCTAAACCATCACTCGATATTTCCAAGGCATTAATCATATACTCCTTACTTCACTTACTACATTCTAAGTTTGGCAAGGTTAGAGTATGAGCTGGAAAAGTATCTATCATCTTTGTGATGCTTCAATACTTGTATATCTGTCTAGCCGCTCTTTCGAAGATGGGTGAAAACATCCCCTTGGAAAGTCTCACAACCTGGTAATCGGCGTAACAATAATGACATTTGTCAATATGCTACCGCCTGATTACTAAGATCACGATAGATTATTAATGCATGAATATTATCCTCTACATTCTTCAAAGCAAGGAGGGGTGTATAATTTCTTCTGTTAATTTGCTAAATTGGAACCATTAGATCATTTCTTTGATCAGTTCTAAAACCTTGGATTTAAAGAGGACACCTCTCGCATTTTTTTTTCCATCCATACCAGTGTTATCAAAGGCGAAAAGCGCAAAAAAGCTCTAAGATCCATTGGGGCTTTAAGCGCAAAATGCAAATAATGCGTGGGCTTTAATGAAAAAAGACACAACTGGAGAAAAAGTAAAAATATGTATATGTAGTCTAAGAGCAATAATTATAAGCATGAATAACAAATATATGGACAAAGAAATTGCAAAAATATATGATAAAGTAAAATATCAATTATTTAGTGTCGCCTTTTCAGGATTACACTCATTGGCAAGGAAAAATATGACTTTCTTGATGCGAAACTGAAGCACTCACAAAGCGAGGCAAAGCGCTCAACATGTTTTGAGCCTCGCTTCAGGGCTTAAGCGCGCTTTAAGCGCACCTTTGACAACACTGATCCATACAGGTTAAAAACTCTACTTTCCCCAGTTTTCACAAATCTCAAAGTCCCGAGCTCCATAGTAAAGCACATGTTCGCAAAGTTGACATGTCGAGAAATGTGGAATCGTCTGGTAGAAGAATCATTTTTTCTTTGATAAGTTAAAAAGTATAAATCTAGAAGGATCATTAACACTTGCAGCCCTTTTGAGAGAGGGGTACCCCAACCAGAAAACACACAGAGTGATACGTAGGGATCAATTTGTCTTGTGGAGGGGATCAAATTTTAAGAAAGAACGTGCGTCCGTAATACTTTGAGGATTGCATAGTCATCTCTTTGAAAGAGAGTAAAACGCCCAAAGATAACGTGTAGAGGAGATTGCTTACCAACAGTACGAGTCATTGTCTTCTTACTCAGATAAGCGGCCATCATTAAATTGGCCTTTTTACCCTCATTTCTTCAGCTCCTCCATTGATAGCAGGAAGCCTCCTTACTCATAAACCCGAGGGCTCATTTATTTTCACCTAAAGCCCAACTTTATTATGTAAAATCCTTCCTCTCTACCTCCTAATAAGTAATCTAGACTTTGTCTTGCAAGAGTCAAAATGAGTTGAGGAATAGGCAACCATATGAATTTTCCATATCTGATACTTGCATGTATACTTTTACCCACAACTAGCACTGAAAACCTTATTACTCTTGAACTACAAGAACAAATGCATAGTTTGTTTAGTGTATAATAATACTTTCATATGCAATGTGGAATATATTTGATGTAGAGGCGCACTGGAGATCCAGCTGATGGATGTGCAATATTTTGGAACGTGTCAAGGTAAGGAAATTCTATTCTTTTGCAGCACAAATCCGAAGGATAGTCTAAATAGGTGATGCGGTTATTAGACTTAATTATGAATTATGAATGAGGAAACAATTTTCTTAAATTCTTTTTGTGTCTGTTTTATGTAAGCATTGGTGTCATAGAATCCACTCTCATATCATGTCATTGCCAATTCCATAGAATCTTTGGCACCACGCATGTCTCTGTCTGGATTCTCTACTCCAGTTGAGTTGGAAACTTGCTTGATATGCTCCAAAGTCATTTAAGCATGCTGGTAGTAGTATTGTTTAGACTGTTTAAATATTTGCTGAGTGCATGTTTAGAGATTCAGCATTCCAGGATATTAAGTGTTACTTTTACAGCACTATTCATTGATTTGCTTTATCATCTTAATATTTAGCCTTTATTGTATTTATTTTTGGCAATACAGTACATGTTGTGGAATCTTGATTACTAGTTCATGATATTACCTAATTGGAAATACGTTGAAATGTTTTATGTTAGATTCAAGTTGGTGCATGAAGAATTTATTGAATTTAAAAAGTTCGGGCTTCGGGATAATGTAGCCCAGATATGCGTATTTGAGGTACATAAATTCTTTCAAGTATATTCTTCATTGCTTTATTGTAAGTCTTCAAATTCAAAACTTGCTTGTGCTTGTTTTAGAAGTTCCTTTTATTGTGTTTGTCTCTTGCTTACAGTCTCTGGGTCAGCAGAATAAGAGTGTCACACCAGCTCTCCCAGCAAGGTATGATCTCCTTTGTATTGGCACTTGCACTGTAAAACAATTTATCTCTTGAAAGTTTAATTTGTACCTTTGAAACAAATATCAGGCCTCACTACTGCTCGAAAGTTAGCATCGGCTTCTTTTCTTTTTTATTATTTATTTTTTTCCACATCCCCAACTAAATTATATGTAACTTGGGTTATCTGTGTCAATTCAAGTATTTGGCATAATATTATTAAGTTGCAAACAAAAGGTTGAAGTAACAAAGAGTGAAGGCCTGGAGAATGAAACAAAACTAAACTGTTTGACCCCAAACTATTTGAAAATTGCCTTTTGTTGCGTATTGTAGACTCTTCTCTCTGATAACCGTAACAGCTGTCATTGCCACTCTTCTTCTTCTTCTTCTTCTTCTTCGTCAATGGTAACTGACTACAGATAAGGTCTCTTTCTCTTCCTCTCTTCTTCTTCTATTCTCTTTCTCTCCTTCTTTCTCTCTCTTTCCTCTTTTCTTCTTTCCTTTTCTGGTTGGAGTCCAGCGACATGACCAGTCTTCTATGCCGCTTGTCTCCTTCATTCCCCCTCCCCCCNGCTCTACGCATGTGTGTGTTCGCGTCTGCAGACAGTAACTGGTTTGGTAGGACCAGAAGAGTGCGGGCAGGGTAGGTTTGGAGTGACTTACTGCATTGTTTAATGTCATTTTTAGGGTGGCAAAAATGCCTGAGGAATGGAGGTGGAGTACAACGATTCCGTTGTACAAGAATAAGTACAACGAATCAGTTGTACAAGAACACGGGTGATATCCAAAATCGCTACAACTATAAGGCTATCAAGCTGCTAAACCAAACTATGAAAGTTTGGGAGAGGGTGGTGGAGATGAGCCGAGAATCCGTTCGGATTCAAGTCGAGGCGTTCCACTATAGAAGTCATTCACGTTGTAAGGAGATTGGTGGAGCATTATAGGGAGAGAAAGAGGGACTTATATATGGTGTTCATCAACTTGGAAAATGCATACAACAAAGTTCCGAGAGAGGTTCTCTGGAGATGTTTGGAGGCTAGAGGTATGCATGCTGCATACACTAGGGGACATGTATGTTGGAACCAAGACACAGGTGAGGACAGTAAGAGGAGACTCGGGACACTTCCTAATGGTGATGGAGTTACATCAGGGATCAACTCTCAGCCCGTTTTTATTTGCTTTGGTGATGGATAAATTGACGCGTCGCATTTATAGGGAGGTGCTACGGTGCATGTTGTTTCCAAATGATGTAGTACTTATTGACGAGACGCGAGGCGGTGTTAACCATAGGCCGGAGGTTTGGAGATAGACCCTAGAGTTTAAAGGTTTCCGGTTGAGCAGGACTAAAACAGAATACTTGGAGTGCAAGTACCGTGACATAACTCATGAGGATGACATAGAAGTGAGGTTTGATACATAAGTCATCCCCAAGAGAGGAGGTTTTAAGTATCTTAGGTCTAATCCAAGGTCATTGGGATTGCTGATGATGTCACACATCGTATTGTGCGGGTGGATGAAGTGGAGGCTTGTATCCGAGGTCTTGTTTGATAAGAATGTGCCTCCAAGAGTTAAAGGTAAGTTCTATAGAGTGGTGGTTCGACCGACTATGTTGTATTGGGTAGAGTGTTGGCTAGTCAAGAACTCTCATGTCCAGAAAATGAAAGTGGTGGAGATGAGGATGCTGAGATGGATGTGTGAGCATATTAGGAGAGATATAATTAGAAATGAAGATATTCGGAACAAGGTGACTTCTGTGGTGGACAAAATGCAGAAAGCGAGGTTGAGGTAGTTTGAACATGTCAAGAGGAGATGCACTGATGCCCCAGTTAGGGTGTGAGGGGGTGTGAGCGGTTGGCAATGATGCGTCTAAGGAGAGGCAGTGGTAGGTGAAAAAAGTATTGGTGAGAAATGATTAGACAGTATATGGTACATCTGTAGGTTACTGAGGACATGACCCTTGATAAAAGGGTGTGGAGATTGATGATTAAGGTAGTAGGTTAGTAGGTAGTCGCGCGCAATCTTCTCCATACTTTAGAGCCCGTTTGGATGAGCTTATTTTAAGTGGCTTTAAGCCAAAATAGCTTTTAAGTGATAAGTTAGGAATTTTATCTTTTGGCTTTTTTTCATTTTAGCTTAAAAACAAGTGCTTAAAAGCACTTTTTTACTCTATCCAAACACTATAAAATGACTTAAAAGTTATTTTGGGTTAAAAGCACTTAAAATAAGCCAATCCCAAGGGGGCCTTAGTATCACTTCTTTTATTTCTATTGCTACCTGTGTTTTCTTCGGTTATCTTGTTTTCATGCTATTATTGCTGCTTCTTTTTCCAAGGCTTCCCCACTAATGTATCTCTTTTTATGATTGATGGGATTATGCTTTTCTTGAGCCGAGGATCTATCTACATACTATCCTCCCAGACCCCACTTGTGTTGTAGTATTCGAACGAGACTGAGAAAGGGATAAATGAGTTTTAGGATTGCCTATCCTGGTCCTCTTTCTTTGCAGCAGCATTCAAGAAGCGTCTCTCTCTCTCAGTTCTCAGATGAATTGATTCTTTACATAATTCCACTTTGTGTAAGGAATGATAAGTGCCTAACCTTAGTCTCCAAGTGTAAAGATGGCTATGCAGGAAGTCTAAATCTCAGTCATGGGTTTTTATGGGTCACACATATTTTAGTGTTTGTTCTAGAATATTGTTATATCATTGACAACTGTGCTATTCCAATATTTTTTGCATTGATAATTGCTAGATAAGCTGGTTTAGATATTCGCATATTCGTTTTCAAGTCCTGTTCAATCAGATTTATCCACGTAGATTGGCCAATGATTGCAGTTGATTGTGTGTTGGATACTCATTGTTGCTCATGTTTTTACAAATGTGGATGCTGTTTGGAGCATTTTCTTGAGTTCGTAGCATGAGCTTATTCAAGTTTCTTGTCCTTATTCTTTACCTGCTGAGTTAGTGTATTTTACACTTGCAGACCTGGTCACTCCAATAAGGTTGTAATTTGTAATACTCATGTGCTTTTCAATCCTAGAAGGGGAGAGATTAAGCTTGGACAGGTACTTATTGTCAATAGATACTGTCTTTTCGCACAACATTGTGTGCATGAATTTATCTTAAGTCAGTTATCATGTACTTTTGTATCCTATGCTTGGCAGTTATCCAGTCATATGTTGCTCCGCTTCACACGATAGAGACCTGCTAGATTGTAGTCTGTCATGTCTGCATATTTGCTGCTTGTCATGTCTTGTTAGTTTTGCTCTAAAATTGTTCCATTTAAAGAGAAGTTAGTATTCATCATATTTCTGTGGTTAAGTGAATACAAGCTCTATTTTTATCGGAAGTGTTTAATAGAATAAATGGACATGATATGTTGTAACTCGTTATTCTCTTTTATTATCTACTGAAGTAATTTATAGCATCCTGTCGTTACAATTGGCATGCTGTTCCCTCCATAGTGGTATGGCAAGGGTAAACATGAAGATCATCTGAAGTGTATTTTAAATTATGATGTCTCTATATAGCTTTCTATTAACTTTTCTTCCTCATCATTTTTAATAAAGGACATGAGGGCATCCTCACAAGGTAGGGGTAAGGTCTGCGTACACACTACCTTCCCCAGACCCCACAGTGTGGGATAATACTGGGTATATTGTTGTTGTTGTTGTTGACATGAGGGCATTCCTGTTTGGCTTTGTTGTTTTTGTTTTTTCCCCTTTTCTTTCAGAAAATATAGTTTTTTAAATCTGATTGTTGGAAAAGTTAATATTTCATGAAGAAACAAAACATTAAACAGCTCCAATCTCGGGAAACCAGTTAATCCTACTATGAGCTAAACCTACTGCTTTACATTAGAAAGGCAAGGAAGTAGCTATATCCCCCAAACTTGATGGGAAAATATAATCTGGATGGATTTCACTATTCTGATATGAGGACCTATTTCCTCAGATGGTTTTTATCTTTGGAAAAAGCAGATGTTTATCAAGAAGCATCAGCACTGCACCTAAAACTGTTTACTTGATCCCTTCCTTACTTAAAAAGCTTCAGGATGGAGTTATTTCTGTAAATATCTCCAAAATCTGCTAAAAAAACAACAGCAACTTTAAAAGTATATGTATCCCAAACACAGCATTTAAACAGTTCTATAGGAATGGGTCCCTCTTTCCGCTAAATGTGTATGTTGATACTCATACAATGTTATCCACTTCTAAGGTAGCATACTTGGCAACTGCCTTGCTTGTTTACTCCTCATAAAGTTGGTTTGGTTTCATTTCATGATTAATGCACCTGTTTTAAGTTTAGCATTTTTAGCCGCAGCGAAGAGTTCACTTGAGTGGATTCAGTATTCGTTTAGTGTAAGTAAATTTTGCTGCAACCAGGTTAGGGTGCTTCTGGATAAGGCTGATGGTGTTTCAAAACTTTGGGACAATGCTCCTGTTGTGATCTGTGGAGATTTTAACAGTACACCAAAGGTGGGTTCATTGATTCCCATTGAAACACTTATAACATATTTCTCATTAATGCATATTTTCTCCTCTTACTTTCTGTGGTTCCTACTGAATTTTATGTTGTAGTGTAAAAATTCTGCTTGTGTGTTTCCTCTTTACAGAATCCTGCAATAATTCCTTAATTCTTTTTTCCCTTTACCAGAGTCCATTGTACAACTATATTGTCGAGGAAAGGGTAAGCTTCATACGATGTTTTGTTTCTTGCTGCTGTTCCCGGCCCCCTTTTTCTTCTGTGCCTTCTCTGGGGAAATGATGATTCTTTGCTTCGGGATGCATTTTGGTACTTTGTTCCTGCAGCTAGACTTATCAAAAGTGCCTCGGGATAAAGTGTCAGGACAGGAGTCTGCTACAATTAATACAGTGAAACGTAGCAGCCTCAATCCTAGTGCTAGGTATGGGCTTCTTACCTCAATTAAATAAATATCTGGTGATTTCATGGAGACTTAACCTTTGCCTCATATTTCCTTGTACCAGCTATCGTATAATCTGATAAGATTTCTACTTCAATTTCATCGATGAACTAGATCCAATTTCCAAGCTAGTTATTTTTTTTT
>ML495865.1:58485-84987 GCA_005239535.1 Nicotiana rustica
GGGGGCTATATGAAGCCTATATGTCATTCTGCTCTATTTGGGTCCATTTCATTCCAATACATCTATGTAATATATCTTTTAAGGTAAATTTGAACTTTTTAGAACTAGAGGTTCTTTAAAATTCACTCTCATCCCTACACTGACATAGTTTCTAATCAAACTAGAAAGACTGTTGACAAACACTGCAGTTGATGTAAGTGTAACGACAAACAACAACCAGGCCTTAATCCTAATAGGTGGTATTGCTAATATGGATCTTTTGTTTTCATAGTCTTAGCTAAGTCCGTCTTAATTAGAGTGTTTGTAGGTCTTTCAGGACAACTTAGCTCCATGTGATTTTTGGCGTACCTCTTCTCCGTTTAGCACCTTAAAAGATCATTGTACTTGCACTTATCGACCAGTCTATTTGGAGATTTATGTAGAACATGCTAAACTATATCAAGTGACCTTCTTTCGTTTTACTCTCTACGTCTTTTACTTGCATTCTGTCTGATCCGATAATCTCTCATCTTTTCTATTAATAAGAAATAACTTACCAAGTGCACATCTATGTTGCGCGGACTCTTCAAAACAGTTGCCTCACCCGTGTCGGATCCTCCAAAAATATACTATTTTTGGAGGATCCGACACGTACCCACGTATATTTTCGGAGAGTTCAAGCAACATAGGTGCACATTGTTTTTGAGTATGTGGAAAAGATAATAAAAATGCAAGGTCATTAGGGGTTGTCCACCTATCCTTTCTTTGAATTTGTTAGTCACATATTCATGCTGAGCTTGATGCACTAGTCTTTTCAAAAA
This sequence comes from Nicotiana rustica, assembly GCA_005239535.1. NCBI lineage: Eukaryota > Viridiplantae > Streptophyta > Magnoliopsida > Solanales > Solanaceae > Nicotiana > Nicotiana rustica. The sequence goes on from ML495865.1 coordinate 59,286, forward strand.
TGACTGGGGATTTCTAATTTTCATATTAAGGATCTCATGTCTATTCAGTGAATCTGAAAGACACTGTAATAATATTTACTTTACACCCTTTACCGCTTTCAGGATTCAGCCTTGATGTTTCTAAAAATGGAATTCTCTTTTGATACCACAGACACCAGCATGCAGTTAACTCTGCTCAAAGCTCTGCACTGGCTGCTGAGAGAGATGTAAAAGATAGTAAGATGACATTAGATGAACAAAAGCTCGATTCTCCAGAAAAAGATTCAGCAAGTGGATCTTCTGTATGTATCTTGTCTCAGCCTCAGAGTTCTGTGGTATATGAGCCCAGCAGTTCTTGTATGGTTATCCCATGCTCCGAGGGTACGAATGAGTTACCTAGAGAAACTCATGGTAATGTTTCTGTTGGTGTCTTCAGTGAAGATCCAAGTAGTTCTCGTGGTGAAGGTTCATTGTTTCCAGTTGAAGGCACGAGTCATGAAGTAAGTTCGCTGGAATCTTGTCAAGAAGATGAATATGATGAAGGCACTCAGGGTAGATGCATCGATGCCAACCCTAATGCGACATCTAGCTCTTCTCCCAAAAATTTTGAAGCAGAAGTGCGTTCCGGAACTGATTCATATAGACAGTCCAAAGTAGATGATTTTGGTTCTGAAAATGTGATCAGTGTTCACGGACCTACAATAGCCCATTGTTCAGATGTGTCATCGTTGGGGCTATTTTCCAACTCTTCAAATGTACATGAAGTTTCTCCTCTGGAAACCTCTGAAAGTGTATCATCAATTGGTAAAGAGAGCTGCACTAAAACATCACATGAACATAAAATCTCACACGCAGAGACATGTTTTGATGTTTTATCGGACGAAAAGATGGACAGCTTGTCACTTAATGAGGTCTCTGGAGGCACGAAAGAAGATGAACCTTTAGGCCACGATCGTGAAACATTTTTGTCTCAGTTAAATGGTGAAGATGATTCCTTTCCATCTCACTCTAACCAATTTCAAAAAACTGCTCTTGAGGAATTGAATGATTCCTTCAAGAAGTGTTACGGTTCCTTAGAGTTGCGTCCACTAGGAGACGAGATAGAAGATGATGTTCCTGATTTGGATTCTGAGGTTGTTGACTTGGAGAAGTCTACTTATGATCCATCTGCTTGGACTCCAATGGATTTAGAAACTGCTACAGGCAATGCGGATTGCACAATAATGGAACATAATCTGAAGTTGGCAAGTTCATATAGGGAAGTAGAGGTAGCTCTTATTAGACTAAGCTTGTACTCTCAATGTGCTATTCCTTATCTTATGGTAAATGTGTATGATATATTCTTCTCTTGGCTGGTAATCTGGCATAATACTTGCTCATTTTTTATAACTGCAACTCACATCTTTGCAGTTTCAGGATTTTCCTGGAACAAGAGATTCAACAGGAGAACCTGAGGTGACCAGCTATCACAGGCTTTTCATGGGTACAGTTGATTATATATGGTGAGTATCTTTAAATAGTCCCCTAGCTTCTGCTGCCTTTTCTTTAATTCCATCATTGAGGAACAAAGATAAGATCCCAGATTGATTTGTAACATTGCCATAGTTCATGACAAGTTTGAAATGCTCCTGATAGTAGGATTCCTTTAGAATATGACCTCGATGTGTTGTTTTATATATGTTAGATGCATATGCATCTCTGTGGTTGATGCTTTTGGTTTTCCATCGTTAGAACTCAAGAATATACATGGCAAACTAATTGTTCAAATTACACTCAGGCGTTCTGAAGGTCTTCAAACTGTGAGGGTGCTCGCTCCCATTCCAAAAAACGCCATGCGATTTGTGAGAGGTTTCCCTACTAAGGTATGTTGGTAAAAGAAAGTACAAATAGTTTCTTCCTAGAACAGTTCAGATTCATCCTTGCTGCACAGAACTTTGTTTTGGTTATGCATGGTGGATAGCTGTATGATCTCCTTTCATATAGTGGTCTTCAAAAAAATTTAGTGCTATGAATACCAATTTGGATTTTAATTTGCAACAGGGTTGAAATACTAACATATCATCCTGAAATACTAATTCACTTAAGCACCTGCTGTCTTATGAACAGCCTCTAAGCTACTTTTTTGACACATTTACTACAGATTTAATCCTTGAAAATAAATAATTTCCCATCAGCATCAGCTTACTGTCATACTTAAGAGAAGCTCAGTTACAGTTTCCTGGTCAAGCTAGATGCCCTTTGTCAAATAAAACCGTCTGAATGAAGTTTCATGAGACTGTTGAGGCAACTAGTGTGAAAATACGAGAATAGAGAGATGTATTGATGGTTTGATAGTATGAGTACTTAACACTTATTTATAAATGTCAAACACATACAAGATTTTTGTCCAATGTGGCAATGTCTAACTTAAAAAGATATCCCTCTAAATATTCTTATTTCACCATTCTAATACCAAGGGTTTGCCATTAGAATTTAACAATACCAATTATGACTGATGAAATTACAAGAGTAACTTAAGCTAGTGGTACACTGGTACTGCCACAAGAAATGTAAATCAAGCTAACTATAAGCTTTGCATTTAAAGTAGGGCTAGGCTTCTTTGCCAATGAACACGTCAGTTAAACTTTGAAGTTTCTCAGCAAGGTGAATTCTATTTTGATCAAGAGGTAATATACATATTTGATTTGGAAATAGTTTTGAATTTGAAGATGGCAAAGAAAGTTATCCATAGCTGGAGAAAATCCCTTGAGGTTGTGAGAAATAAAGAAACATGAAAAAGAATTAAAAGAATTTGGAAAGAAATGTCTTAAACCTGAATCCTTTTGTAGCCACGCTTTACAATCGACAGAATCGTTTCTTTTTCCTTTTCTGATGTGGTCACTAATACTATATTATGTTGAGTCTAATTATTTACACCTACATGATTACACATATCTGACACTCACTCTCAAGTTGATTCATACAGTCGTATATTCTTACTGTGGTTCATTTATTGATTAAGGAAACTAGTATTTATAACTATAAATATAATGCACCCTCTCGGTGCCACCGGATAGAGGCAAAAATTGTAGAACTTGAAAAAGAAAGAAAAATTTGACAGGTGTTCTCCGATACGCGGAAGATATCTAGATCTTTATCGTGATCATAGATGCTTCAATACCATGTGAATAGGAGGAAAAGATCAGTAGAGTATAGTCTAGTGGTCAATGAAGTTGGAAAGAGAAGGATGGGAAACTAGGGTTTGGATCCCAGCTGAGGCATTAAGCTTGGTTATTTCGTTACATCTGTCTCACCTTGGTAAGGAGAGTTACACGATATTTGTATTGGTGGGAGGATTTAGGTACCCGATTTAATAGTCAAGATGTAAGCTAATTGGCCTGAACACCATTATTATTTAAAAAAAGAGGAGAAACCAAGAGACGTAGTAATAACTCGATAATTAAATAGATGCAAGACATATCTATTTATTAATGTCAAACCTAACACATATAACATAGGACAATATCTAACAAAAGAGATGTGGTTGTTTAGCGAAATATATCTATTTGTAAGTGCCGAAGATAATTTAGTTCATGTGGGATGACAGCTGGCATAAGATAACATTCTAAATTGACACTTACGGGTCGTTTGTTACTAAGGTAAGTTATACAAGGATTATAATGCAGGGATTAGTAATACATGAATTATCTCTTATTGGGTGTTTAGTACATTGCACAAAAATTGGATATCAAGATATCATTTAAAATATTTGTTTATTTTCTAAACTAAAAAGCAATGAGTTTACAGTTATACCCTTGGGTGCTTGACCTTCATTAGCTTCTAGGAAAACGATCAGGATAATTTTGTCCTTTTTGTTCTTTATCCATTCATTCTATGTTGTTGGTGGTATAAAATAATACACCAATTGGTGTATTAAGTTATACAAGGATTAGTTATACCTGATTCAAAATCTAAACCAAACAATGGATAAAACTATACAAAATTATATACCATGATAATTTTCCTTATACATCATACCAAATGACCCCGTCGTTTGGATGGCGGACTAGTTATGCAAGGATTATGATACATGTGTGAATAATAATGTTATAGTGAATGTACGTCCTAAACAATATGAAGTTAAATAATACTGGCTTGTTATGACTTGTGCAAGGATTGCAATGTCAATGTCAAGAATTAGCTTTGAGGATATTTTGTCTAGGTGCTCTTATCCAGATTGCTGTTACAAGTAGTCTTATTTCGCAGCTATCCTGCGAAAAGCAATTTATGTATTTCCGCATAGGTTTGCTAATATTAGTAATGGAGAAGTTTATTTCAGAAACCAAATGTTGTATTTGTTGGAATTCATTTTAGTAATGCAGAGTTTTAAGTCGGAAACCAAATGTTATTAGTTACTCCTATATCGGATTTATTTTCCTTATACGACAAACCAAACAAGCTTTAAACATTCTAATGACGAGGACAAAGAGTCTATAGAAGCACCATTCGAGTTATGCACATAAACCTATGAAGAAGTTCACATTAATTGGCTGGTATTTGTCCTTCTGAAAGGCAAGTGGGGATTTCTAAAGGCTGACTGTGATCACTTAAAGCATGAGAAGAATCGTAGCAGCCAGTAAAAAATTTATTCACCTCCTTGAAGTAATATAGATGGGACTTCTATTTCTCTTGTTTCTAATTTGTCAAGTGGTGCATAGTAATTTAAGAACTGGAATTATTGCATTGGTAAGTATTTTCTGAACACACTTAATTTTGCAAAAGCTGTCATTTCTCAATCTTCTAATGATCGTCGGTGTTTTTTTTACTGTTCATGTTTGAAATTGTACGAGCTATCAAAAGGCAATCAGCAATGCAATTGAAAGAAATGCTGAATCTATTTACCAAGCATTTCTGTGTGAAAATGCCAACCTTGTTTACAGTGATGCTATGGAATTTAGTATGTGATTTAGAGTGGGAATGAAAACACATGGTCTTGTTAAAGCTGTTTATGCATCTCTTGTTGGCAAGCATGTGCACATGGCATATGGCTCAATGGTCTGTTGAAAAAAAGTCATATTGGAATCAGTTAAGTTGGCTACGAACCATGCAGTTTCATGGTAGACATGGATCTTTTAAGGTTGTGGATTCCCAGTAGTTTCAGTTAACATGGATGAGATCTGCAAATGCCTTTTCCTCGTTTATTGGGCTGGATATGCATACACATTACATTAATAGATAGACGTGAACTGGACAAAATTTATTACTCTATTACAACGCAGTCAGATTTGCTCATTCTGTTACGACCCTTACATTTGTATATATGCAGTTTTATTTAACGACTTGTCTTTTAGCCTTGTACTAATCAGTTTCTTTTTTCTTTTTCTGCTTTCCTGTTATCCAGAAGTGGGGAAGTGATCATATTGCTTTGGTCTCGGAATTGGCTTTCACAAATGATACATCGGCCCAAGATACTAGCGTCCAAAATCAGTAGCATCCCCTCTGCACTCTAAAGGACTATACGAGTTTTCAGGTGAATAGAGGTTCTCAGTCCTTGGAAGAGCGTGCTCTCTAATTTTCCACACAAATGTTTTAATACTGTTTTCTCTTTAATTTGGAGTTTTATCCTTCAATTGGAGGAATTTCTACCAGTTATAACCTGACTATTCAACTCTTTGTTGCTTCATCTCTTGCAGTACGTAAAACTTTTTGTTCTTCCAGTGAATGAGGGTGAGATTCATCATCGAAGGTTCTTCAAACATAGAAACGAAGAAAAGATAAAGGGGTTTTAAGGCATTCAATAATACTAGTGCGTCAATAAGGTAGCGATGGATGAGTTCATAGGACCAGCGGAGTATTTAATCTTGAAGGATTTTGTACATTAGCTTGTTTATTTGTCTTCTGTCTTCTTTATGTCTCAGAAAAGAAAAAAGAACTACTGTCATTCAGTTAATTAACTGTAAAGGTAGAGTCAGTGTTGACTTTTAGAAAGAATTTTACTTAGAAAGCTTTTTGTTCTTCGAAAGACAGGATTTCCCTCTCATCTTTGAGGCTCGACCTATCGTTTTTCCTTAGAAGTAAACACGTATCAAATGGCTTTCGAGCCACTTAAACTTGCACCCATTTTTCAACCCAGTAAAGGAACTTAAGCTTTTCCCATTTGAACATTTCAATTCATTCATTTGCATAATTTGTTAAACCTCTTTGACTGTTGACCGTGGTTACGTGGCAACAATGTAACTGTGGCAAAATATGAGAGAAAAATACTAAATTACAAATAATAAATAAAATGAAATAAAAGCAAAAGATAAAATTAAAAACAAAATAAGGAAAAAAGGAATTTCCAGAACCCTCCCTCCCCCCTCTCTTCTCCGTCGCATCTCTATCTCAATCCTATCTTTTCTCAAACTCAAACACGACATTCAAAATCGTCATTATCACCTCTTTCATCACGGCTAACAACATCATTTGTAACCATTAGAGCAGACTTTGCTATAGATGCAAACAGATCACTACGGGGGAATTAGGACACCGGCAAATGCGAAATTGAGGAAAGGAAGTATAGGGGTTGGTCGGAATAGCCATGCTGGGATCTTTTTTTTTCATGGGTAGAGAAGGTTTAAAATATGCCCAATCCCACAAATCACTCCGGCGAGCTTTTGGTGCCGGTAAAACTTTGAACAATGGCTATTCCAATTTCTAGGGATTGGGGATCTGTCTCAGAAGGGAATATAACAAAAAAATTGAACTTTAGCTGAATGAGAAGGAACCAGAGGGCTAACAACAGTTTGTAAAAATTTCCGGATAAATACAAATGGGAATTGTGATATCGGTAATAGTAAAACTGAAGAAGAATGGTGGGAATTGATGCATGCAAGGCCTTCAGTCACTCCTATTAATGATTTTTCACTGATTTTTGTAATTGATTTGAGGGGTTTTAGAGTAGAGGAAGGAGGTGTTCATGGTGGAAAGTGCTGGCGGACACCCGAGGAAGAAGAAACAAAAAAAAATGGAAAATTTTAGTAAAATGGTTAAATAAAGTTTAGGACCCAGAAATTATACGCGTCAAACAATAATAGGCGAAGAAAGTGACGTGTCACGCTCAGTTTGAGGTGCTTATTTTTTGTATTTTTATCAATTTGAGGTGTTCAAATAGAAAATACATAAGTTCCTTTAACGGGTTGAAAAATTGGTACAAGCTTAAGTGGTTCGAAGGTCATTTTATCTAATAAGATCTTTGGTAAGTTTAGAGGTTTTTAGGTATTATAGTATGATACTTCAGGTGATTTTAGAGCATGTTAATATGATATATAAAGTACACTTTGTCATTGTACCTGATCACGCTCAACTATGTCTAATAAAAAACTAAGCGGGTGTTGCAAATATAATCCGGGGTATTATGCACAGAGTCGATCCCACAGGGAGTTAACGTATCAAGAAAGCTGTCAGAATACTAAATTGTCACTTGGTGTTATTTAAACTACTACAACTGAATGAAAATATTAAAATTAAAGATTAACTACAATAAGGTGTAAACAATTGTAATAAAAGTCTAAAGTTATGGTTTCCCCCGTCGGTGAACTTTCTTCTCGGATACTTCTTATAGTTTGATTAGTTGTCTCTATCAATCATGAACACTCTATCTACCATAAATCTCTCTCAAGTAATTATGATAATTTACTAGACGCACTCTCTCAAGTTACGCTAGCTAGATTGCATTACAGTTCACTTTAGATTGCACCCGAGGTATCGTTATCTCTAATCCAACCTCTAAACCCTCGGTTATGACTTTCGTCTATACTCTGGGAGTGGTGTTGTTCAAACAACTACCTAAATATGCACTCTCTCTCAAGTAGATACATAATAAATAGGAACAGCTAATTGANAAATTAATAACACAATAAGTTCATCCCTCAATGGGTTCCACCAAAACCCTAGATTAAAGAAATTAGCTAAACATGTTCATAAGAATCAAATCCGAAAATAACTTGCATAATTAAACGACAAAGTAATGAATAAAATCTGTACAAATCGATGTTTGACTTCTCTTCAATGGCTTCCTCTCCTCTTCGAATCCTCTCAAGTTGTGTTTTTGGGGTTTATTTATATGTTTAGGAAAAACCCTAAACGTGTAGGAGACTTCTATTCCAACCGGGAAACACTTAAACTCTTCAAAACTCGGAATTGACTGGACCTCGGGACCTAGGCGTTTGGGCTCAAACACCCCCTTAAAGCCAGGGCAGGCCTGGCGTTAGGGGCCAAACGCCCCACTAACGCCAGGGTCAGCCTGNCGGGTGTTTCCTTTTCGACTCTTGAGCGTATTTTTGACGTATTTGCATCCTTTTAGCTCGGTTTTCATCTCCAATGCACCTACACATGAAATAGACTTCATTATGCACATAAAAAGTGTATTTTTATCATTAACACACATAAAATGTAAGGCATATAACATGTTAAACTATGAATTCTAGCCACGCATCAGTACCCCCTTTTTTTCCCCCACCTAGTACCCTTGCACCATATTAAGATTTGTTCTGGAATGGGTCGTCAAAATGTATTCCAATGATTTTTAGGGTGATTTGTAAACATACCCTACATAGTAGCTATCACCTATATCCTATTTTTAAAAATTATTGATTTGGTAGTCAGCTGACAAAAACTTCGCACTAATATGACCATTCTACCCCTAACATAACATATAAAAATCACGCACCTCCGTCTCTTCTCATAATCACGCACAAAACACTCTGTCTCTTCTCATATTTGAATCACGCACAAAACACTTCACCGATCCTCCTCCATCACTTCGTCTCTTCTCAGATCTCCTTTCCCAAACCATAATTTTGAACCATACTCAAATTCAAAAATTCAAATTGTAAGTTTTCTAATATGACTGATGTTCATGATACCTGAGATGCTGTAGTTTTAGATTGCATAACATGTTGTAGTTTTTGCTAAAGTTTTGGTTTATTTAGAAAAAATTTAGGGTGAATTTTTTGCTTTATTTACTAAACAATTTATTTTTTTGGCTAAACTTCAGCACTAATAATATGCTTAAGTTATGTATTGTGTTCTATAGTTTTTTGATGAGTTTTTTCAAAAATATTTTCTTTAATTAAGGTATTTTTTGACTTTACAGAAAAATAATATTAAAAAAGGGCAGAAAAACATTCAAAGCATCTTGTGCTGAAATTTTTTAGTTCATTTTCTAATACTTCAGCACTGAATATGCTGAAGTTTTTCTCCTGGATACAATAAGCTGAAGTTTTTTTAGTTTATTTTCTAATACGTCAGCACTGAACGTGCTGAAGTTTTTCTCCTGGATACAATAGATTTGTCATGAAAAACCTCAGTAAAAATAAGCTGAAGTTTTTTAGTTCATTTTCTAATACTTCAGCACTGAATGTGCTAAAGTTTTTCTCCTAGATACAATAGATTTGTCATGAAAAACCTCGGCAAATATACTGAAGTTTTTTAGTTTATTTTCTAATACTTCAGCACTGAATGTGCTGAAGTTTTCCTCCTGGACACAATAGATTTGTCATGAAAAACCTCAGTACAAATATACTGAAGTTTTTTAGTTTATTTTCTAATACTTCAGTACTGAATGTGCTGAAGTTTTTCTGCTGGATACAATTGATTTGTCATGAAAAACCTCAGCACAAATATACTGAAGTTTTTAGTTTATTTTCTAATACTTCAGCACTGAATGTGCTGAAGTTTTTCTGCTGGATACAATTGATTTGTCATGAAAAACTTCAGCACAAATATAATGAAGTTTTTAGTTTATTTTCTAATACTTCAGCACTGAATGTGCTGAAGTTTTTCTCCTGTGCTATGTAATTTTCTCGTGCATGCTCAAATTAAATATCTTTTGTGCTTAACTTTTGTTCTACATTAATCAGCTTTTTCATGAGCTTTTGTTCTATTGTTCATTTTCTCAAACTTCAGCTTTTTTTCATAATTAAATTTTTATGCTAATACTTGACACTAAACATGCTTCTCTAGGATGAGTTCAGTTTGCGTTGTACTTAATTTCAATGGGAGGTGGACTACTGACTTCAAATACTTGGATCATGATACAAAGCTTGTTCTTATTAATAAACAAGTATCATTCAATTCTTTCCTGAAAAAAATTGGCGAAGTTACAAATATTGATTCAAGCGGATATTCCGTAAATATATGGTTTGATATCAAACTAAATACAAGCAAAGGTATGCTTGTAAATTCAGATGAAGAACTCAACACTTGTATACATTTGCTCACAACTGATTCTACAAGAATTGTGATTTTGTCATCGAAAAATACAACGTTCTGTAATATTCAACCAATCTCTTGACAGTATAGCAGCTTCAGAATAATTTGGTGATTATCAACATGATCTAGGGCAGCCAATAGTGGTAGTAGACAACGAGCAACAACTTTTTAACATTACATCTGCTTCAGAATATAGAATGCTACAACAATCACCCCCTCCTCCAATAAATTCATACCAGTTTGTGAATTAGCAAGAAGAAGAAGGGCAACTAATAATGCAAATTGACAACCAACACACAATCCAACATAATTTTTTGCTACCTTCTGCAATGATAAGCAACAACGAAGATGAAGAAAATATGGAATTAATACCAGTAACATCAGATACAATTGATGAAATTGCTGAAACCTATAAAAAATCAAGAAAAAGAGTGAGGGAAAAGCTGAAAGAATCTCCTCCATGTAAAATACTTAGGCATGATGCATTGCCTGAGGAAGTAAGAGTAGGATCAATTTTTGAGAACAAGGAAAATATGACTAAATTTTTCTACAGCTTGGAGATAACCCAAAAGGTTGAATTCACAGCTGTTAGATCATGTTCAAAGAGATATGAGCTGAAATGCATTGAGGAGCAATGTGGTTGGATTGTGCGTGCTACCAGAATAAAAAATTCCACACTTTTCAGGGTGATAAAATATCATAACAACCATGAATGCTCAGTTGATGCAAGAAAATCAGATCAGAAGCATGCTACATCAAATTTTATAAGTGATCAAATTTTAGAACATGTTCGNGTGCAAGAAAATCAGATTAGAAGCATGCTACATCAAATTTTATAAGTGAACAAAATTTAGAACATGTTCGAGACAAAAAGATAGAGGTTACACCAGCCTTTGTAGAAAATGAAATGAAAAAGAAATTTGGAATTGACATTGGATATCACAAGGCATGGCGTGCTATTCAAAAAGCTATTGCTTGCATAAGGGGAACACCGGAAGAGAACTACCAGATTCTTCCTTCATACCTACACATGATGGTGCATAGAAACCCAGGAACGTACACAAGCATAAAAAGAGATGAGCAGAATCGGTAAGCAAAAAAAATACCAACCATCAGCCTGAAGTTAAACATCACACCTTATGATTTATTTTTTTGTGTTTTACTGTACAGGTTTTGTTACATGTTCTTTGCTCCAGCAGCATCAATAGCTGGTTGGTCCTACTGTAGACCTGTTATTGCAGTAGATGCAACGTTTTTAAAGTCAAAATATCGTGGCGTTCTACTTGTTGCTGTATCAAAGGATGCAAACAATCAAATATTTCCTCTATCTTTTGGTGTAGCAGAATCAGAAAACAATGGGGCATACATTTGGTTCTTCGGAGAAATGAGAAAACCAATTCAAGTCCGTCATGAACTGGTTTTCTTGTCAGATAGAAACCAGTCGATTGCAAATGGGATTAGAAAAGTTTATCCTGAAGCTCACCATGGTATCTGCCTCTATCACTTTGAGAAAAATTTAAAGCAAAGACATGCAAAAGCCATGGTAATAAATCTTTTTCAAAGCGCTGCAAGGTCATACAAACGTGAAGATTTTAATAAGTTAATGTCCCAACTCAAAAGTGTTGACAAGAAAATATACAATTACATAATGGAAGAGCCTCCAGAAAGATGGGCTCGATCGTGGTTCCCACGGCGACGTTATGATATGCTGACAACAAACATTGTAGAATCAATGAATTCCGTGTTACTAAAAGCGAGAGAAATGCCTATTTTAAGAATGTTAGATTACATCCAAGAAAAGTTGGGAGAGTGGTTTTACGAACGGAGGAAAAAAGCAAATGAAACTTTTTACAAAGTATCAATATGGGCAGAAGAAGAGATGACTAAGAAGATGGACTTGGCTTGCAAAATGATTGTGAGTATATTTATTAACTTCAGGATTTACTTTCAGCGTGTTTTCTCTATAGCATAATCACTTCTGCCTTTTATATCTGGTACAGTGGTTTACTGCTTACATATAAAAAACTTCATACTAGCTGAAGTTTTGTCCCTAGATTCTATAGTTTTGTCGTCATGAGCTTTTGTAAAAAACTTCAGCACCCATCATGCTGAATTTATGAGCTTTATGAAAAACTTTAGCAGAAAAATGCTGAAGTTAATTCTCTCACTTGTAAAAACTTCAGCACACCATGTGCTGAAGTTTTGTAGTCATGATCTTTGAAAAACTTCAGCATAATTACTTCTGCTTTTTATATCTGATGCAGTGATTTATTGCTTACATATAAAAAACTTCATACTTTTTCTTTTTGAATCAATATTACACTAATATTTTCTATTCCTTCTTAGGTGTTCAACCTTGATTCAATGCTGTTTAGAATAAATAGTGAAGGAATCGAATTCATTGTGGGCTTAAAAAGGAGAACTTGTGACTTCTTGGAATTTCAACTTGATGAATTGCCCTGTCCACATACAATTGCTGCTATTAATAAGAGATATTTGTAAAAACTGATTACTGCTCAAATTGGTATTCAAAGGAAACATGGTTCAAAATATATGAAGGACATGTGAATACTGTGGGTGATAAAAAATAATGGGATATTCCACAAAATGTACAATCTGAGATCATAAAACCTCCTGATGTGGAGATTTTACAAGGAAGAAGACAAAAGAAGAGGCATATGCCAGTGACTGAATCAGTACCATGGAAGTCTACCAAATGCAGTCGATGTAAACAAATTGGGCATAATAGAACAACTTGCTTATCTTCTCCAGCACCTCATCCGTATCCGAAGAAACACGCTGAAAAATACTCCAACATTTAATAATTCTTGGCAGAATTTAGACTTTCATTTTTGTATGATATATTTCAAATGTGATTGTTTTCATTTTTTTTAAAGATAAGTCAATTTAAAAAAATGCTGAAGTTTAGTCGTCATGAGCTTTTATGAAAAATGCTGAAGTAAATTAATTCATTTGTAAAGACATCAACACATAATGTGCTGAAGTTTTTATCACTGAATTCTATAGTTTAGTCTTTATGAGCTTTATGAAAAACTTCAGCACAAGATGCTGAACTAAGTTAGTTCATTTGTAAAGACTTCAACACATAATGTGCTGAAGTTTTTATCACTGGATTCTATAGTTTAGTCTTCATGAGCTTTATGAAAAGTTTCAACTCCCAATATGTTGAAGGGTCACCAAAAATAAAACAAAAACTTCAGCTCCCTTTATGCTGAAGTTTCAGCAAAATAAAGTACAAAACTTCATCTCAAAAAACAAAAATAAGCTGAAGTACAAAACACAAAACTTCAACTCCCTATATGCTGAAGTTTCAGCAAAACAAAGTACAAAACTTCAGCTCCAAAATAAAAACAAGCTGAAGTACAAAACACAAAACTTCAGCTCCCTATATGCTGAAGTTTCAACAAAAGAAAGCACAAGCTTCAGCTCCAAAACAAAAATAAGCTGAAGTACAAAACACAAAATTTCAGTTTCCTATATGCTGAAGTTTCAGCAAAACGAAGCACAAACTTCAGCTCCAAAACAAAAACAAGCTGAAGTACAAAACACAAAACTTCAGCTCCCTATATGTTGAAGTTTCAGCAAAACGAAGCACAAACTTCAGCTCCAAAACAAAAAAAGGCTGAAGTACAAAACACAAAAACTTCAGCTCCCTATATGTTGAAGTTTCAGCAAAACGAAGCACAAACTTCAGCTCCAAAACAAAAAAAGGCTGAAGTACAAAACACAAAAACTTCAGCTCCCTATATGATGAAGTTTCAGCAAAAGAAAGCACAAACTTCAACTCCAAAACAAAAACAAGCTGAAGTACAAAACACAAAAACTTCAGCTCTCACTTTCATAAAAATATAACAAAAAACACAAACAAAACTTCACCTCCCTAGCTAAAGAAGTTATAGAAATGTTCATTCATTTAAAACAGACACACACGTTCAAAAACTTCAGCATATTACCAAAACAAAATAAAAACTTAAGCGCCCAATATGCTAAAATTCACCAAAACAAAACAAAAAACTTCAGCTCCTAAACAAAAACAAGTTGAAGTTCACCAGTTAAAAAATACAAAACAGACACACATGTTCAAAAACTTCAGCATATTAAACAAAACAAAAACGTAAACTCCCAAACATCAACTACAAAAAAAACATCAACTAAAAAAAAACAAACAAAACCTTATAGAACATGAATATCACAAAAAAAAAAAAATAATAACCAGAACGTAAAGGTACTGAAATGTACCTGTGATTATACGTAATATTGTTGGCGAACAAACAGTTGAAGTGATGAATATCAAAAAACAATGACGATCGTAAAAGCGAAGAACGGGAGAGAGAGAGAAAGAGAGTATTTGCAAAGTATAGGAATGGAAGTAGAGGAATGGGGTTTACTTGAAGAGAAGGCTTGACTGCTTGTAAAAGGGTAAAATTGTCTTTTCGAAAGGCTTTTAACAAAAAAATAGGTACCGGTTCAAACATAAAAATAAAGCGGGTACAAGTTAAAGAGGGGCGCCCCGTGTAATTTTTACTGATTTTTAGGCCGATCTTCAGGTCCATTATGTCATCGTAAACGAAGATCCACCATATCTGACTACTGAAGAAAAATGTCATTCAATTGCATGTTTTGATCACGATGCCAAGCTTTTGTTTACAAAAGATTTTTTTCTCTTGGTTTATGGATTAAGATGGTCGAGAGGCGAGATAAAACAACGTGAATAGTTGTATGCCAAAAATGGAAGAGACCCTGTTTCATATTCTTATCTGGTTCAGTATTTGGTAATGTTTACTTTCTAGGTGACTTTGATTGTGCCCCTCTTTTCTGTTTCCATCGAAAGCAAAGCTAATTTTTCTAGTCTTTCGAATCCTTTGTTCTTAGATCTTGAGATCTAGTTAAAAAGATTATGAAAGACCAAGTAAATTCTTAATTAACTCCTTATTGATATGCTGTGTAGTGTCTTTACATCTTACGAATTTCATAACTTGTGGCGAAATGGAAATTTTGGCAGCTATGAGTGGGTAGAAATGGTATCAGGTAGATTCTTTTAGCACCTGTATGAAAAAACATATTCAATTTTTAAAAATTATCTGAAGTTTAGCCAATTTTGAAAGTTTTTTTGGATGTGAAGTTTGAATTGTTAAAAGCAAAATTTCAGACACTCGGGTTTGAAGTTAGGCTCTTCATTCAAACTTTAGACTAGTAATTGTGCACTTAGTTTAAAGTTTGAAATTACATTCGGAGGTGGTTAAACTTTAAAAACTTTGTAAACTTCGACTATTGTTTAAATAAGAATCCTAAAAACAACTATTTGTGCACTTAGTGCTTATAAATCAATTGAAAAAAAAATGAGTGTACTAGACCGTATTAGTTTTGGAACACCTTTGCATCCTTATATATAAACTAAAAACAGTTAGGATGCTATTATTTAAGGAAGTGAAAAATAATTAGAAGAAATAATAGTTTAACAGGCATTTGCATTTATACCCGCTTTTTATGTCACGTTTTAACTTATACATGCTTTACACAAAAAATTGCAAGCGTACCCACTTTTCGCGTAACTTCAGGCATACGGGCCTGAAGTAGCAAAATTTTTTGCCTGAAGTGTAGCAAAAGTTTTTGCCTGAAGTGTAGCAAAACTTCAAATATTTTTGTATGAAGTTTGGCTTGACTTGCAAATGCAATCACGCAAACTTCACTTCATAGTGCAAATGGCAAACTTCAGTTCAATAAAACAACATCATGTGTTGAATGAAGTTTTTTGTTTGTAATTGCTGAACTTTAGCATTCTAGTAGCTGAAACTTTGTTCTGTATTTGCTGAACTTCAACATGTTTTAGCTGAAGCTTTGTTCTGTATTTGCTGAACTTAGCATGTTTTAGCTGAAGCTTTGTTCTATTTGTGATGAGCTTCAGGGCTGAAGTTTGTTTTGTATTTGCTGAACTTCAGCATTCTAGGAGCTGAAGTTTTTGTTTATATTTGCTAAACTTCAGCAATCTTAGAGCTGAAGTTCTAAAACAATAATGAATTTAATAGATCATGATTAGCAGGGATTGATGCTGTTCATTTCAAAGATTAAATAATGAAAAATATTTTCAACACAAAAATAAGTTACTACAGATAAATTAGAACAAAAAACCAATGTGCCTGTAAAGCTAAAATATCTAAGAGCTTAAATTATTGTGAATAAGACCAAACTGAACATAATGAGACAAGCAGATATTTATGAATCATCAGGCTAGAACGCATAACAATATCTCAATCTTCAGCATTCAGAAAATAAAGGAGGAGAAGGAGGAGGAGAAAGAGGCATGAAGTTGTTTAAACAGTGGGTACAAGTTAAAACTTTTTAAAAAAGTGGGTACAGGTTAAATTGGGGCGACCAAATAGGACGTTCCGTATAATTTTTACATTTATTACTGACAAATAATTAAAGACACTTTGATTGTTCTTATGTATATCTTCTTATCATGTGATATATAAGACATCTTATTCCATGTTTTTTCACATATCAACAATGACTTCCAAGAAAAATACTATTGTTACAGGGCCTTGCACTTAATATTATGGAGACTATTTTGAAAAAAGATTGTAGGATGATGAAAGCAATTACTCTCCTGTCAGCTGTGAGTTTGATCAAATTCTCTTTTATTCATATTTTACTAATGATAATAATTGTAATACTACCATTATAATTTATATTACATCCATATACTTATTATAGTAACAATTGATATTAGGGCTGGGCATATATCGGATAAAACTGATAGCTCGAACCAAAAAAAGCTAATTGGGCTATTGGTATTAGGTTATTGGATTAATGATTCGGTAACGGTTTAGAATTTTTTCATTATTTGGTTATCGGTTCGGACCTCGATTTATTAATTTTGTTAATGGGTTAACCGATAACCCAATAAGAATTAATACAATTATCACTTTACCCTTAAGTATATACATATATCTAGGGCTTCATTATCTCATATTCCCTCTCAGCCGCACGCTTCAGTGTATTTCCTTAAAGTCTTCATCTTCATATAGGGATTTTTGACTGTTAAAGATTCTTTATTTTATGCTCATATTTTATGATTTTTATTTTCCTTTCTTAATTTTGGATAACTGTTATTGACGTATTAGACAAGTAGTACTATTTTCTATAGTTTTTGGAGTTTGAAAGACTGTTGAATACTCTTGTTCTTTTTGCCAGTTCTCATTATTGTATTTGTAAATAATTTTGTATTAAAAAGGTACTGAAACATGAGTAGGATAGAAAGAGTCAGTGTAGTGGCACAACTTGTTGCTGACATTCCTTTGCAATATGTGGAGGTAATGAATGGAATTCTGCTGCTACTAATTGTTATCAGTATACATTATATGTTTTTGGCTAATTCAAGTTAATGTCGCTGAGCTTATCCTATGGTAGTAGTTGTTTTTGTTTGTTGTTCCAATCCTAATTAGATACATTTTGACATATTATGTCAAAAGGACTAAAACAGTAAGAAAATTTTCAGTTGCGAGCTTTTGAAGAAGTTTTGATCTGGATTGAGTTATTTTATCGGGTAAACCGATAACCGAACTGATAACTATTGATAACCGATTAACCGATAACCGATGACCAATTTCTTATCGGTTTACAACCGAACCGAACCGACCGATACCCACCCCTAATTGATATTGCATTTTTTATTGAATGTGCAGGTGCACAACATGAAACGAAGTTTCTTATAGGACAAACATCCCACACAAATTACAACTCAAAATTTTAGCAACAATATTTTTGTCAAAATAGTAAGTTGCGAAAAAATATGAAAACTTATTTTTAGAAGATCCCTGAAGATTGGCGGTGGAGTTTGATGATCCCATTGTATAAAAACAAAGGTGATATACAGGACTATAACAATTATAGAGGTGTCAAGCTGCTGAGTTATAATATGAAAGTTTGGGAGAGACTGGTGGAGGGGAGGATGCGACGTAGTGTTACTATTTTTGAGAACCAGTTCGGATTTATACCGGGATGATATACTACAGAAGACATTCACCATGTAAGGAGATTGGTAGAGCAGTATAGGGAGAGGAAGAAGTACTTGCATATGGTATTCATTGACGTAGAGAAGGCCTACAATAAAGTCCCGATAGAGGTCCTATGGGAATGTATAGCGGTGTCACAGTTGTTACACCCCATGTTTTCATACGTAAGAGTACGTCGTAAGTCAATTGATGCAAGCTCAGAAATGAAATCATCTTTGAAAAGTAAATAAAGTAAGTTAATCATGTTAACTTGGAGGTTACAAATACTTAAGATCATGAATACCAAGTACCAAGAGGGTTTGAAGGCTTAAAAGCTAAACGAATTGAACAAAATAAGTTTCTCAAAAGTCGACAAGTTTGGGAATGTTATAACATGTACTTCTGGGTGAGACTAGGGTGCTTAACTTGATAAGGAGTTTATGTTATGAGTATTTAGTCATAAGATAGTCGTGTGCTATGTTTTAAAGTCAACCGAGTTGTGGAACAAAAGTCGGTGAAAGCCATCACAAGTTACATTCATAAGTTTTATTGAAACTTGGGTCAAATTTAACTGCGATTTTCTCCCAATATACTTAGATTTACGAGGTGTTCCACTCACCAAATTGAAGATATATGAGCCTATTTTCTATCGCATTAAACCGTTTGTCAATACGACATCGGAGTAGAGAGATATATGTGTTTTGCCAGACTGTGCAGACTGCTAGGTGACAAGTAGGTGTATCACCTACTTGCTTAAATGAGAGGATTAAATATGCCAAAAAAAGGGCTATTTCGGGTCGTCCAAAGATCCCATTTAAGGGATTATCTCCTCCAATATAACACTCATTATATATCATAATAACCAGACATAAAATCATGCAATAATCCTCCCAAAATTTTCACACAAACCCTAATTGATTTTCTCTCCTTTTCAAATTCTACTTGGAGGAAAAATCTAGAGTTTGAAAAACCAAGATAGGAGCTGAGTTATTAAACAAATAAGGTAATTTTACTGCTCTCTTTCATCCATTTTTTTCTGCTAGAAAGGTATGGGAAGTCGTTCTACAATTGTAAGAACTCACGGGACGGTGATCGGAAGCCGTGAGTTCTAGTTATTCAACTTGTAGTGGGTTATTTTGTGTTGTTGTTGGATTGCGTGTTTTGTTATTGTTTTCGGGATTTTTGGAGGGTAAAGGGTATGGAGAAACACCACATAAATGCAGGGTGGTGGGCTGATCATTCGTCATAATATTTTTGGGTTGTTTGACACTACTATGGTGATCATTTTATGTATGAAGAGATTGGGGTGTGTTGGGCTGTTTTGTAGTATTTTCTAGTGTATATAAAGTTAAAAAATAATGTATATATGTTTTTATTGTTGTGTTCTTGTATTTCTTGTGTTATCTTGAATTTGGAGGAAGTAAGGATTATAGGGAGATGCTTCCCGTTTTAATACAAAATAAACTTGTCGTTCGTTGTGCGATAGTTGTACCTTTCGTAACTTAATGATAATATTATTATCATTGTTGTATATTAGGGGTGAGAAGAGGCGACTTCAACGTGGTAATTGGAAATATTGTGATAAGTAATGTTAAGGATAAACCTTTCCTTCATTATGGCATGATCCCGTTACTACATGAGTTTGATAACGAGACACAAAGAGAAGTTCGTATTACTGAACTTATGTACATTATCCTAGTCTCATAAGTTATAATACTCTCTCTTATCAGGACTTTATATTCAGTTAAGTACTGTCTTTTTCCAGTCAAGTGAGCAGACGGTCTCTCTCTCTCTCTCTCTCTCTCTCTCTACATATATATATATATATATATATATATATAATCGATGGGCAGGGCCGTTAGTGGGCAACCACTGATCAGATGGTAAATTATATACTGAACCTACTGTGGCCGAATGCCTATGAGGGAGCCTAGAATAGCCGAGATACAGAGCCTAGTATGGTCGAGCGCATATGAGCAAGCCTACTATGGCAGAGCAATTATTCGTACCGAGCCTTATAGAGCTGGACAACTATTTTGCTTACTATATTGAGAGAGTTGAGTCAGTATAAACAGGTAAGCATATCTTCATATTATCTTTGACTCCTAGTTACTTTTAATTATTATATTATCAGTTCAGTTTTATATTTTAGTTATTCAGTTTCCTACATACTCGGTACATTATTTCGTACTGACATCCCTTTTATCGAGGATGCTGCATTTCATGCCTGCAGGTCATGATAGAGAGCTGGATAGACCTTCCTAGTAGATAGAGCCAATACATCAGCTTGGTTGGTAAGCTCCACTTCCTCGGAGTTACCAGGTCTAGACTTTGGAGTCCATTTTTTATACAGGTTTGATGGGTAGGTCGGGGCCCTGTCCCGACCATGATACAGTCATATCTAGAGGCTTGTAGATTAGTCCTGTATATTTTGTATATCAGTAGATGTTCTTGGCGGCTTCATCAGCTTGCACAATTATATATATCAGCTTTTGGGTATGTTTACCCCTCGTAGAGAGAGACATTATTTTTAGATGATTCAGAATATGGCCTCATCAGCCTAACTTGAGGGTTACCCCTCCAGAGTTCACAGTTACATAGTGGTACGCTCGGGCCGAGTATGGCACCGGGTGCCGGCTACGCCTCCTCAGGTTTGGGGGCATGATAAACTTGGTATCAAAGCAGTTTTATCCTAGGGAATATACAAGCCGTTTCTAATAGAGCCTTGTTTATAGATGTTTTGTGCACCACATTATATAAAAAGGAAGATACAGGGCATTTAGGAGTTTGTTACTCTTCTTTCAAATCTGAATCGTGCTATAAATCTGAGTCATAAAAGTTCGAGCCAGGACTTATGTTCGCTAATGATATAGAGATACTTGCAATTTGATAAATTACAACTATCTAATACAACAATAAGTAAGGGCACTAGTAGAGAGAATTCTTGACAACATAGCCCAGATTGAGGCACTATCAGATCATGCATACTAGATGTGCAAATTTCCTACTTTAGACCTTAAGACGGGAATATCTAATATACCCCACAAATAGTAGGCCACTGGAGCATCAGAAGGTAAAAGTATAAGTTTCAATAGGTAACAAAAGCAAGGTGAAGAGGGTACGAGGTACCCAGTTAATGAAGATCATCCGAATTTCCAATTCAGGGAGAGAAACATAAGGATTCTAAGTTACCTTCAATAGAAACAGAGGTATGTGCAATTGGCCACACCCATCTCAGTTATGACCTATGGGAGCTAACATATATAGTTTAAGAGAATGATGAGATATCATGATCCAGCTTGGGTTAGAGTAACCCAAAATGGTAGATTGAGCAAAATGAGCTAAAAGTGAAACAATATTTTGTTGAAGTTTTCACAATAATGTGATAGACAGAAATATTAGCAGGAGAATAAGTAGAGAGTAAATGAAGCATTATGAGTAAGGTATGATAAATGGGTGATAGCGGTAAATCATAATATGATAATATGACAGAGTCTATAGTCAAGTAAAGGAAAAGACAAGAGGTGGTAGGCCTTGAGACTATAAAAGAGTATATGCCATAACGTCATATCCTTATTTCGAGAAATGAGTTGGTGACTCCATGTCACGACCCGAAATTCAACCTTCATGTCGTGATGGCGCCTAACGTTGCACCCGCTAAACAAGCCAACGTGTTAACTGTATTGATTTATTAACAAGTGAAAATAGCAAACACTGACTATGTATCTGAAATAGAGTGCAGAAGCATTAACATAATTCTAAATAAACATAGCTAATAATGCAGAAATCCCCTTTTAGTACAACCCAGAAGTAGAGTCACAACCTCACGAACTAGTCTAAGATTTGACTAAAAACAACAGTTTAAAAATAAATGATGTATCTGTCTAGAAAATACATAAAAGACAGGATAAAAGATAGACAGGGATGCCGAGATCCACGAACGCCATGCGGAACTACCTCGGTGTCATCTGCAATGGACTGAAGGACACTCCCACTAGCGATGTCCATTGGGTCCGGCTGCGTAATCTGCACAACATAAAGAAGTGCAGGTGTAGCATCAGTACAACCAACCTCATGTACTGAGTAAGTGCCGAGCCTAACCTCGGCGAAGTAGTGACGAGGCTAGGACACGACAATAAATTGTACTTGTGCAGTTTAATAGTATAGCAGAAAAATAAACAAGAGTACAGTTACGGGGAAGAACATGCCGGGGATAAGAGATAGCAAATACTGAAATGACGGAAACGAAATAACAGTCTAAAATATCCGAAAATAATAACGGGGATTGACAACACGAATTAAACAGTGAAAAGAAACGGCACGGCATGTCCCCTCGTGCATAACAATATAAAATATGGCACGGAATGTCCCCTCATGCATAAATAATCATAAACATGGCACGGAATGTCCCTTCGTGCATAAAACATCACAATCACGACACGAAATGTCCCCTCGTGCAGATATATATCATCAACACGGCACGGAATGTCCCCTCGTGCATAATAATCATAAACACGGCACAAAATGTCCCCTCGTGCATATATATCATCAACACGGCATGGAATGTCCCCTCGTGCATGATGAGTGTAAAAACAACAATTGATATGAATGCTTAACAATACGGCATTTCAAAATTTCAGAAATAATCAACAAAATTCTACTGTCCCGGCAAGGGACTCAGCTATAACCAATCACTCAGAGGTATAATGTCAACAGTAAAATCCTCGACCGAACACATAATCAATAATTTTTCTAAGTCATGAAATAACCTCAAGGTACCACTTTCAAGGTTCCCAATAATTCACAACACGGAGAATGTCAAAGAACATTAAACAACTCATCAAAATCGACTCACGGGCATGCTTGACCACAACATATAGGTACAAGTCACCTCACCTATACATAGGACATGAATTACACATATTAAATAGGACTCTATACCTATTCCCTCAAGCTAAGGTTAGGCCAAACACTTACCTCGGCTCCAAGAATGCAAGTCAAGCCTCAATCACGGTCTTTCCTCTTGAATACGACTCCGAAACGATAATATCTAAACATAATTGACTCAATAACATCAAGAATAATTCAATAAATTAATCCAAAGCCTAATTATTAATTTCCCATAATTCTTCCAAAAATACGAAAATTCGACCCTGGGCCCGCTTGGTCCAAACTCGAGTTTCGGACCAAAACCCGATCACCCATTCCCCCACGAACCAGAATATACAATTTGTTTTTAAATCCGACCCCAAAATGAGGTTGAAATCCCAAATTTTCCAAAAGCCCTAACTCTACCCAAAACCCCCAGTTCTACCTTTGATTTCATGTTTTTAGGCCTAGATTCTACTGATTAATGAAGGAAAATGGAAGAAACTAGAGTTTAAGATCACTTACTTAAGTGGTTATGGAGGAAGATTAGCTTGGAACTCGGCTATGGGGCTTGGAAAAGAAGGAGGGGGTTAAAATATGAAGAATCCCGAAATAGCATTCTGTTTTTAAGACTTAAAAATCACTGCGCGATTTTACTTTACGCGATCGCGGAAAGGGAGTTGCGATCGCGGAGAGTACTGGGTTTTAGACTTACGCGATCGCGAACAAGGGACTGCAATCGCATTGGTTGACTGGTCTGTGCATCGTGATCGCGACCAAGCGATCGCGTTCACGTAGAGTGCACACTGCCCTGCCCCCAGATTCCTTTAACGCTATGCGATCACGTGAGGCCCCTCGCGATCGCGTAGAGCACTACTCCCAGACGCATTCAAGGCCCTGCGTTCACATAGGGTAATTTCCCAACCCCCATCCATATGAACATCACGATCGCAGATAACAAATCACAGTACACCAGAACAGCCCAAAAACACCAGAAATTTCCTATGTTTAGCACCCCGACACCTACTCGGAACTCACCCAAGCCCTCGGGGCTCAAACCCAAATATACACACGACTTCGAAATCATCCTACAAACTTATTCGAGTAATCAAACCACTAAAATAACATCAAAAATAATGAATTAAGCTCCAAAATCTATAGAATTTTCTCAAACATAATAAACTTCTAAATTCTCCAATTTTGATCCGAAACACGTCAAACCAAGTCCGTTTATTACCAAATTTCACAGATAACTCACATAACACATATTGAACCTGTTCCGGGCTTCAGAACCATAATACGGGTCTGGTAACACAGATTTCACATAAAAGTTCATTTTCAAAAGTCTTTCTTATTTTCAGAAAATAATTTTCTTTTAAAATTCATTTCTCGGTCTTGGGACCTCGGAATTCGATTCCGGGCATACACCCAGGTCCCATATTTTCGTACGGACCCTCCGGAGCCGTCAAATCACGGGTCCGGGTCCTTACCAAAAATGTTGACCAAAGTCAACTTTGTTCCATTAATTATCATAAATTCATCTGTTCAACACATTTCCACATATAGACTTTCCGGCTACGCGCTCGGGCTGTGCATGCACATTGAGGTGAGATTTAACAGAGGCTTTCGGGGCCTCAGAACAAAATTTTTTGCTAGATTTATACAAGATGATATTTTGGGTCATCAGAATCTCCACCTCTAAAACAACCGTTCATCCTCGAACGAACATAGAAAAGTACCTGAATCGGGGAAAAGGTGGGGATATCGGCTCCGCATATCGATCTTGGACTCCTAAGTAGCTGCTTCAACAGGCTGACCTCTCCACTGAACACGAACCGAAGGATAACTCTTCGATCTCAACTGATGCACCTGCCGGTCTAATATGGCTATCGGCTCCTCATCATAAGACAAATCCTTGTCCAACTGGACACCACTGAAGTCAAGTACATGAGATGGATCCGCAATATACCTCCGGAGCATAGACACGTGAAATACCGGATGCGCGGCTGACAGACTAGGTGGCAAGGCAAGTCTGTAGGCCACCTCTCCTACCTTGTCCATAATCTCAAATGGACCAATGAACCTAGGGCTCAACTTTCCCTTCTTTCCAAATCTCATCACGCCCTTCATGGGCGACACCCGAAGAAATACCCGATCGCCTATCATAAATGCCAAATCTCGAACTCTACGATCCACATAACTCTTCTGCCTGGACTGAGCTGTACGAAGTCTATCCTGAATGATCTTTACCTTGTCCAAGGCCTCCTGGACTAACTCAGAACCCAACAATCTAGCCTCACATGGCTCAAAACATCCGATTGGAGACCTACACCGTCTACCATACAACGCCTCATACGGAGCCATCTGAATGCTTGACTGTAGCTGTTGTTGTAGGCAAACTCAGCTAAAGGCAAGAACTGGTCCCATGAACCACCAAAGTCAATGACACAAGCTCACAACATATCCTCCAAAATATGAATAGTACGCTCGGACTGCCCGTCCGTCTGAGGATGAAATGCGGTGCTCAAATCAATTTGTGTGCCCAACTCTCGCTGAAATACTCTCCAGAAATGGGAGGTAAACTGAGTACCTCGGTCTGATATAAT